>BQNB010085556.1:0-28443 GCA_026074375.1 Tanacetum coccineum
TTATATATAATTGTGAGAATTTTCCTTTCTTCCTTTGTCCTCAAGGGTAGTTTGGTAATTTTCTATACTTATATCATTAAACGTGTATATAATTGATAACGATCAGGCCGCCCAGTACATCAGGGGGCCGCCCTATTTAAAGGGACCACCTCCAAAAGAGGTTTTTCGCACTAGATTATTTGTATCAAATCACCAATCAAGTTTGACGCAATATAATAATTGTCAATAATGTATTTACAATAACTATCGCATATTCTACCAATATATCCACACTCACAATGTTTACTACAAAGAGCTACACAACCATGACCAACACAATAATTCACACAATCATAAGCACAATGCAAGTGTAAAAGTAAAGCGATAAATGTAAAGACATAAGTAAAGAGAAAGGTAAAAGGAAATGCAAACCGACACGATGATTTATAGTGGTTCGGTCATGAAGCTCCTCTTCACCCTACTCTACTCCTCGAGTATCCAACTCGAAAGTTACTTTACTAATCAACAAGCTCCCTTTCGGCGGAGAAAACCTTATATCAATGCTTACATTATTTTCTGACACTAAGCTAGATGTCGAGTTCTTCTTCGGGTATAACCAAGCCCGTTATGTTTTATGGCCCAACATGACAAACCTTGTGTTTTATGGCCTAAACACATAAACCGCGTCGCTTATATTATTTTCCGACACTAAGCTAAATGTCGAGTTCTAATCTTAGCTAGAACCAATCTACCACTTCACCAATGTATTTTAAGGCCTAAAATACTAACCAACCTACAATCAACCCATCCAAATATATACATCATTTGGATCTACACACTACTAAAGATTGGAAGACATTGACTCGATCTATATGTAACAAATGTTACAAATGGACTAACTAGACTACATAACTTCGGATCTTGAAGATGACCAAAGTTCTTCTCTTGCACTTGAGGGAAAAAGGAGAGGATAGAAGATTGGATCACATTTAAACAAGATTAAATAAGTTAAATGATCAAAGGTTTAGAGAGATTTAGTGAGATCTAGAGAGAGAAAGAACTGAAAGAAATTCGTGCAAAAGAGTTTATTTTTTGCTGAGAATAATGCATTATTTATAGGCAAGAATCCCCATTGGCTAGCTAGCGGTGGTCCCGGCGGTCCCAGATATATCTGGGGGCCGCCTAGCTACTTAAGGGGGCCGCCCCTAGTTTAATTGTTTTGTTATATTTATAAAAATATAAAGTTTAAGACAAAAACTTGTTTCTTTGATCATCCTACAAGTTTAATGTTGTTTGTACATACCTTACGTGATTTACGTCAGGTGCAAACAAATGTTGGTGTTGATGTAGACTTGAGACGTCGAGAGATGTAGATGCATGTATGCATTGATGATTTATGATTACGAGTACATGTTTGTCATCACCAAAACATAAAAAGATCGTATAGATTAAATATCATAATATTTGCACTAACAATCTCCCCCTTTTTGATGATGACAAACTATATAAACTATAACACATAGTAAAGTATAAAAGTTACTCGTTTACACTCCCTTCTCCCTATTTTGTCAAAGCAAAAAGGTATACAGTGGATTATGGTTGTAGCATATAGGTTGGAGGTTTGAGAAGAAGTCATGTGAAGAGGGTAGGTGCTCCGGGTATATATGTTTGAGGTATGAGGAGAAGATATAAGAGAAAAATAACGGTAAGGTAATTGTATGTTCTTGATAGTTATTAGAAAATGTTATGAGATATGAGAGAGAAGGCAATGGAAAAGTAAGTACTTCGAGTGTGTAGGTCTGAAGGATGAGGAAAAGAGATAGATGCGAAGTATATAGGATGGAGGAATGAGAAGAAAATATAAGAAATAAGTTGAGGCGTTTTATGTTTTTGGATAATTTTAGTAGAGGTCGAGATAAAGAGAGAGGCATGAAAGGAAAATAGGTTACTTCAAAAATATAAGTTGAAGGGATGAGGAAGAGGACCTTAGGGATGAGGGTGATTTTGAAGTGAGCAGGTAAAAGTATTGGGAGGAATAAGTATTTGGAGTATGAATGAACCCTTCATCGTATTTGACAATCCCCAATCTTATCTTCCTATAAAGGTGAGCTTGCATCATCCTAGTGAAGTCTTCTATCATCACGATTTAACCAACGCCATGATATTTACTCACATATATCCTAGCTCCCCCTTGCTCATTGCTTCCCCATGATACTTACATTCCTTGTTTATTGACTATAACGGATCCATAAATAATTTACCATTGATGCTTGAGAAGTTCGATGCAATTTAAATGAGTAGATAGCTTGCAAGTGCTCCTCCTTGGTATATGCTCCCCCTTGTTTGGGGCACCAAGGAATTAAGATTTGGATGTGTGCTACAAAACAAAGTTAGTAGACAAGTGCATATATATATATAGCAAGATATTATCATGGAACTAGAAATGCACATTTAGATGTTTTTATTCTAAAATATGACACCTTGAAAAGGAATTGGAAACTAGACGCATGCAACTATTATTTTAGAATCAACAACCTAAATGATCAAAATAAATAGACTCGAGACGTATGTCTAATGACTAAGACTTGACCGGACTTTAATAAACGAGAATGGGATTCGTTTATTGATTGACACAAAAATAATATGAGAGTGACCTTAAAAAAAGTAGACGAATGACACTTAATATCTTGGCAAAATATGTCAAATATATATATATATATATATATATATATATATATATATACATCAAAAGAATAAAAAGAAAAATAAGATGAGGATGGAGACGATGTGCTTTTGGATGTGAATGAAAATGATTTTATAGAGTCAAAAAGTGGGAAAGGATGAGTGATGCTAAAGAAGGAGCGTGTTGACGAGAGGTTGAGAGAAAAGATTGATATATCATTTGCACTAACACTTGATATGCATATGAACCTATCGAGACAAAGGTGGATGATTGGGAATTTAAAGGTTTTTTTGGTGTTTTGGTGACTCAATAACACTTGAAGATTAAATATCTTCTTTATGTTCTTCACTTTTTAGAAAGTGGAAAGTTTAGCGAAGGAGTGGATTTCATCTTATGATTTGTTTCAATATATTAGTGCACGAATATGTTGATATTTCATACTTGACACATATGAATAAACAAGCTAAAAAGACTAGTAACGATTGATTCAAGAGTATAGGTCGAAAGGACTCTTATGAACAAATGAGTTAAATCTTATTTCTCACAAAAGGTGTGTAACTACTTGGTTTTATACTAACTTTCGTAGGTCGAAAGGGTGCATTGTTATAAACCATTTGTATGCAATTCCATGACGATACCAATTGATTTGAATTGTGGTTCCTTAGATTACTTGGTACCTTGCTATTTGTTTAACCAACATCTCGAATAATCTATTGATATATTCACTAGTTCCAAACAAGTTGTTCTAATTATTTGATATTTTCTTGTTAAATTTGCATCATTGTCATTTTTGTATTAGTTGTTGTTTATATGGTATTTTGGGATGTGACAACCATTTTACCACTTTCGTGCTTATTGATACTTAGATTCTACACAATTGAAAACACCCAAATCCTAGTGAACGACCCTGGCTTACCACAAAAAGCTAGCTACAAACGAATGGGTCATACTTGCCCGTGTGTTCTTAGCTTATTTGGTAATTCGTGTTATAAATTTAAAATCAGTAGTCGCGAGACACATCAAGTTTTTGGCGCCATTGCGGGATTTTGCCTTCTGTGGTTTTCTGTTTAGAATATTTTTATTTTCGTCTTATATCGTTTTGTGCTTGTTTTTTTGCTTGCAGAAAAAGTCACTACAAAAGTTGCCTTCTGCCGCCTGGCTCTCCGTTGTCGACCACTCTACCGCCCGGCAGGACTGCTCTGCCACCCGGCAAAAAGAAGTCTGATCAAAAATTTCCATTTTTTTATTGCGTTTTACCTCATATCCTAGTTCTTTCCTTGTTTAATCTTGTTCCTAGTTGTGTTTAGACTTAATTAAACTCTTGTTTGTCAAGAATGAACCAACTAACACCTTTTCATTTGATCCCCGAAATTATCAAAAATCCGAACTAACCCGTTTCTACCCTTTGTGCCAATTTCGTATATATAACCGCCTCGGTTTGATCCAGAACCCCGTGGTTAGAACACGAAGTCTAGAAAAACCATCCGGTTTGATAGATTTGGTGCAATATTCGTTGTGTTTTTTCTGTACTCCTTACTTCTTGTTAGAAAAATAGTTTCTACTAAAAATTTTATCTTTAACTATAAGAATAAAAAAAAGAAAAACAAAACTTTGTTAGTTAAGTTCACGATCATTATATATATAAAAAAAAAATATACAAAAAACATTTTTTTCTATTTAGTTTTATCTTTTATTCATATACAACGTTAGACATTTGAGGTAAATCGTCTCACCCATTGTAACAAACCTATAAGAGGAGGAGTATAAGGACGGGTACATTCTAGCTTCCCTAAAGAAGTCGGATTAAATAGCTATCGCGCTGACCGATTCCTCCGCTTCTTTGTGCGTTTCTAATGGAGCTACGAGAAACCATATGATAGGAAATGTCAACATTTTTTAGTATATTAAGTTATTTTTGTTTTACGTCATATATAAAAAATTACAAAAAGAATTTTATTTAAAACGTTTTTATCTAGTTTATCTTTTTATATTTTTATGACGTTTTTCAAATCGCTCTGAGTTTGTCTAAACCCATGTTCTTGGGGTAAACATCTCGCTAGTCTCTTCCCCGAACTTAATAGTAAAATCAAAAAGAGGATTAAGTTCGAAAAGAGACCGATCCTACCCCTCAAAGTCGAATCACCCGTACCTCATGTCAAACAACCGTTCATCGAGGAACTTTTTGTCAAAACACCCAAGATCAAGAAGATTGATGGAGAATCACAGAACTCTGGCCCGATTTTTCTCACACTAATCATCATTAATTCTGATGACCAATCCAATTTGGTCAAAACAACAAGGTACCTGCGTTGCTCCAACACCTAGTTCCGCTATTATCCAACGCCCTATTTCTGACAATTTTCATATCAAGGGTACCCACATGCAAATGATTCAGGATAACCAATTTGATAAGGACGGAATCCGATGCAGATCCTCACCAGATCACATTGCCGATTTCTTGAGATTTAGAGCCTTATTTCCAATATGGTGAAAAACCAAGATTGAAGCTGGTTATGTTGAGGACTTTTCTTTCTCAGATATGTGAAAGAAGCTAAGATTTGGTTGAATGAGCTTAACGAAGGAACTTTTACTTCGTGGAATGAAATGAGAGAAGCTTTTATAAGCCGATACTTTTCTCTTGCAAAGTTTAAACATCTCCTAAAGCATTCTAAACTTCACCAACTCGAGGTAATAAACTCTCTTGAAGCTTAGATCCGTTTTGAAAGGAAAGCTTTCATTATGCGTTCTACGTACACGGTCTAACCAAAGGCACGCTATAGTTCAATATTCTATCATGGTTTAAGACGGCTCCCAACGGACAAGGAAGTTCATAATCACCGGGGAGGAATCTTCCTCTAGCAACACTCCCAATGAAGCTCTTCAAATCTCGACGACAAAGTCTTCTCAAACTGATTTCTTGAGGTAATTCCAAAATCAGACCTAAAACTCGTTTTTTGTTCCGCTGTTGGAAGCAACCATCGATGTCCTATCACTGCCTATTGGTGATGGAGAAATTTAAAGATCTCGTTACAAAATTACGATTCTGAGTTCCTGATCATAAGGAAAGAGCTCAAAGAGATGCAAGACGGTCATAAAGACAACCACGCTTCACAAATCTACATGAAGGATGACACGCCGATGTGTGAACCTCGTGAAGCGAATTATGTACAAAGATATCACAAAGGATATCACGACCATGAACCCATAAATTCATACTCCTGTCCAAACCATCATTATCCTTACCCACGAAATCAAATGCCACATCCATCACGATATTTCGAATTTACCAAAACCTCAACGGACAGGAGATGATGTGAGAATGAAATTGACTAGTTCAAACGAAGCAAATGAACGTATGAAGAATAGGTGGTCGAATTAGAGAATCGAATAAGATCAAGGATCAAGGAACCACCAAAAGCGATAATCAGAAACATGGAGCAGGCAGTTTGAGCATCTCGTGAAAATCCAGCCTAGTAAATCCCTTCCTCGTACCACAAATACCAAACCGAGACATGAATTTGTCTACAAACCACCCTCAATCCGAAATGATGACAACAAGGGTGATGTTAAATTTATCGAGGTGGATGAAACTCAACCCGTTCCAACCATGCCAAACCCGAACCCAATCGAAGCTAACTCACCAACAATATCACCTTTTTCTAAGGATTACACCGTGCATATCCCATACACAAATGCGAATACGTTTGCTGACGTTGTATTGCTGAACCACGTTGGTGAAAAGGAGTTCAAATCGATTGTTGGCAATGGAATTTGAGTCTTAACAAAGAAAAAGATCAAGAAAACCGACATGGGATTGTCGAAAGAACCGGCCATGAAATGGAACATGGAAAGGAAAATAGATGAGTTTGGAAATCTCACAAACCTCTCTCAACAAACAACATTAGAACTGACCCACTCTCCTTACCTCACACTGACAAGTAGAATGTCGATATAACCAGGAAAGTGAAAAATCAGTCTGATGACTTTCCAGAAATTCAAATAGATCAACCATCTTCGATTATCGTTAATAATAAAATCAAAAAAGATAAACCTATTAAGATGTCGAAAGGGGGTTATCACGTGGTCGAAACAAAAGAATATCCTTTCCGTGAGTACATACCAAAAATCCCATACTCTCAAGCTTTAAAAAGGGAAATTTCCGATTTGAACCGTATCGTCAAAGAATCCTGAATCCTGGGGAAACAGTCTAGATAATGCGATCAATAATAAATAATGCTCTTTCTCGGGAGGCAACCCGAGGTTTTAATTGCTTTATTGTGCTTTAGTTTCTAGTTTTGAATAAATATGTACACCCTTTAAGAAAGTTGTTTTTCAACTTGGAAAATCGTAAGTGTGGGGGTGTTACAATGCTCGTAAGTGTTTAGTAATTATTGTTTGAGCATTTTATGTGTTTTGTTTTGTTGAATAATGCGATCAGTTAAATGGTCTTAAGGAGATAGCTTGGAGTGAAAATTAAATTAATCTCACACGCTTATGCTAGCATCCGCGTAGCATCTATCAATATTGAGTTCGATTGTAATTTTTCATGCCCGAATGTCTGGTTTTCTCTTACTCTTATTTCCCTATTATTCATACTTTGAAGTTATTTTACATAAGCCATTCAAAACTAAGAGTGTGGGTAGAGGTAAACAGGGAAAACGAGTCTGATTTTAACAATTTCTAAATTTTTAGGCCAACTTAATATTCTATGTAGACTTGTTTGGCACATATATTGCGTTTTCTCACGTAAATTAGGTTAAATATAGTAGCACTTGTGCTTGTCTAAATCTGTACGATACGCAGTTGGACAGAACACAATTCGTGTGATGATAAGTGTAATAAGCGTGGATAAAGAGCACCTTAGATTCTAACCAAATAGTCTTTTCTGTTTAATTTTAGCTAACCACCCAAATTAACCCTTTGTTAGCACTTACTTTAAGTGCTAGATACCCTTAGAACACCCGTTGAGTCATCCTGTTCGTTTGATATAATTAAAAAAAAAGAAAAAAAATATTTAACTTTAAACCCGTAGCCTAACATAGTCAAAGTCTAAACGTAGGGTTGCCTACTTTCTGCTTCTGGTTTGATGGATTGTTTTTGACATGACATTATGAGTTTGCACACTTCGCCTTGAGTAGTGCCCATTTCGACAAGACGTAAGAACTGCAGCTTCTTATTTGTATTTTTGTGGTGTATGTTTATGCGAAGTGTGAGGGAGATGTGATGTAAAAAAAATATGAAAAAAAAGAAAAAAGTGAATAAGTCATCAAAAAATCATGAATAAGTCATCGAAAAAAAGAAAAAAGTGAATATATTAGTGCACGAATATGTTGATATTTCATACTTGACACATATGAATAAACAAGCTAAAACGACTAGTAACGAATTCGATTCAATAGTTATATGTCAAAAGGACTCTTATGAACAAATAAGTTAAATCTTATTTCTCACAAAAGGTGTGTAACTACTTGGTTTTATACTAATGTTCATAGGTCAAAAGGGTGAGTTGTTATAAACCATTTGTATGCAATTCCATGACATGACCATTTGATTGGAATTATGTTCCTGTAGAATTTTGGTGTACCTTCTAGTTTGTTTAAACCAACATCCCGAACAATCCCATTGATATATTCCACAGTTCCAAACAAATGTTTTTAATTAATTTGCGATATTTTCTTGTTAAATTCGGCATACATCTTATCATTTCCCGTATTAGTAGTTGTTAATATGGTATTTTGGGACGTGACAACCATTTTACCACTTTCGTGCTTATTTATACTTAGATTCTACACAATTGAAAACACCCAAATCCTAGTAAACGACCTCGGCTTACCACAAAAAGTGCTAGCAACAAACAAGAAAGGGTCCATACTTGCCCGTGTGATCATAGCTTATTTGGAGCGTAATTCATTTTATAAATTTAAAACTAGTAAGTCTCGCGAGACACAATAGAGACATCATTTGTCACATACTAAAAGTTTAATCTACACGGATTAAATAGTCACAGCAAATATGTTGCCAAAAGGAGTTAAATATGCGACAACAAAGATGGATTGAATTGTTTAGTGACTACGACTGTGAGATTCGCTACCACAGTAGGAAAAGAAAATTTAGTGGTCGATGCATTAAGTAGAAAGGAGAGGGTGAAACCAAGATGAGTACGCACAATGTCCATGACTATTCAGTCAAGTGTTAAGGACAATATATAAGAGGCTGCTCAAGGTGAGGCATCCAAGGTAGAGAACGCGCCACCAGAAATGTTGTGTGTCCTGGACCAACAAATGGAAAAGAGCGGCAATGGTGCGGTTTATATTTAATGATCGAGGAAATAGAATTCATTATATGAGAGTAAGGGACACAGTAATTTGGAATTACAGACTCATGCAACAAGGTACATGGTACATCCGAGCGGAGCTGATAAGACGTATATATGACCTAGGAAGATATGCCATTGGTGGCCATGTATGGGGAAAGAAGATATAACTACCTATGTTTTTTTTTTCTTGATTTTCTACACTTGTTCAAAGGTGAAGGCTGAAACATCAAAGACCTTCGGGTTGTTCAAAAAGAAAAGATACCTGAGTGAAAAATGGGATATGAAACACCAATGGATTACTATCAAACAAAGTTTGTCGAGGTCAAGTAGTGGGCATGATACAATTTAGGTAATAGTCGATAGACTGACTAAGTCAACCTATTTTCTAGCTATACGAAAAGATTACAAGATGAGAAGTTGGGCAAGGGATTTAATTGATGGAGATTAGTAGCAAGCATGAGTTCCTGGTGTCGATCATCACCAGATTGTGATGACAAGATTTACTTCGCGTTTTTGCAAACGTACAATAAAGCGTTAGGAACACGTTGGATATGAGTAACGGTATTTTTAATTCATCCTCGAAACGAGGCCAAAGTCTGAACTACCATTCATACTTTATAGGTATATGCTAAAGACATTTGTGATTGATTTTGGTGGTAGTTGGGATAACTCAATTATCCACATATGCCGAGTTCTTCTCTTACAATAATAGTTATCATTCGAGTATATGATGTGCTTCATTTGAGGCATTGTATGGAAGGAGGTGTAGGTCACCTGTTCTTTGGGCTGAAGTTGGGGAAATTCAGTTAATTGAACCATAATTGATACAAGAGACAACTAATAAAGTTTTACTAATTAAGAAAAGACTCAAGGTGGCTAGAGATCGTCAAAAGAGCTAAGCGGATAATAGGTGTAAGTTGTTAGAGTTGAAGTGGGCAGTCAAGCGAATTGAAAGTGTCACCTTGGAAAGGTGTAGTGCGTTTTGGAAAGAAAGACAAGTTAGCACCGAGGTATGTAGGACCATTTGAGGTTCTTGAAAGGATTGGTCTTGTAGCTTATTGTTTAAGATTGCCATAAGAGCTGAGTAGTGTGTATGACAAGTTTCATGTGTCAAACCTGAAAAAGTGTTTGGCAGATGCAAATCTGCATGTTCTACTAGAAGAAATCAAGGTAGACAAAACCCTTCATTTTGTTGAAGACCCTATAGAGATAATGGATCGTGAAGTTAAGAAGTTGAAGCGTAGTAGGATCCCAATAGTTATGGTTTGTTGGTATTCTAAGGGTGGACCTGAGTTTACTTAGGAACGATGGGATTTTATGAAGGCTGAGTATCCAAAAAAAATTGTTGATTATGTTGATGAAAATACTAGTTAAATTTCAGGACGAAATTTTCCTAAGGTGGGGAGACTGTGACAACCGTGATTTATCAAGGTTAGTTTAACCGCTAGAGCTAACTTGCCTAGCTTTATGTGTATTGATTTTTGTACGTAAGTCGAGTTGATGATTTATGTGATTTGGTATATGTGTTAATTTATGGGTTTGTGATAGCAGAAATGAATGATTTGGTCATTTCATTTCGTGTGTGATGTGATTTTAAAAGTATAGTGAGTTATCCATTATTTTTCATCACGGTAACAAAAATAAAGAATAAATCGTTAATTTTCAAGTTGAAGATTACTTATATGGAATTGAGATTTTATAATTTACTTATATAGTAATAAGTAGATAATAATTTGGGAAAAATAATAATAATTAGTGTAAGTGTTTTATTTTAAGTTATGTATTTATTTAAGTATATAAGGTGAATAAATAGTAAATAGTTTGTATTTTTTTTAAATAATAATAGATATATATAAGGGAGACACAAATTTATATGAAAAATTAATAAAAATTATTTAAAAACATTTGTTTTAGTTTGGATCTAACTACTACAAAAAAGAGCCTAAGTTGGACTAGGATACCAGTTAAAGTTTCATAAAAAAAACTAATCAATATTATTTTTTCTTGTTTTCTCTGTGTGTCGACCCCTACTCCAAACCCTAGCCACCATTTTTTTTTTTTGAAGCTTCAAAGATCAAGGTTAGATCATCTTTCTCAAATCTAAAAATATGTCAAATCTTTATTCTAGTAATCAAATCTATGTTTTAATTATTGTATTAAATATGTAACAAATAAATTGATGGATTAAGGTTTTGAAAAAAAATACTGAATTAATTGATGTTATGATCATTAAATCTTGAGATATCTTGGGTATAAATAATTAGGGTTTGGGTATCTTTAATTAGGTTTAATTATGGTCAATTCGAAATTGAAAATCAAGGCATAATTAGGTCATCTTTGCATAGCCATAACTAGGTCATACGGATAGCTTTATTGATTTTTTAAGCCAAAAAAAAAAAAAAAACAAAAAAAAAAAAAAAAAAAAAAAAAAAAAAAAAAAAAATAAAATTAAACTTACAAGAGTCTACTTTCCAACCCCAAGTGGTTCATTGAATTAAAAGTAAGTAGGAAGTCAGTCAAAATAATTTTACAAGATTCGTTGTCAAAACTGAGTTATAGGGGCAAATTCTGGGTTGTGATTATGAGGTCAAAAACCATATCAAAATGTCTTTTTAATTGATGAGATTGCTACTGTAGCAATTTTATGATGTCTATGAATTTCTAAGAATTATTGCTACAAATTTTTTCGTAAATGTCTAAATCTAGGCTCTGGTTATATTCCAAACTTTTAAGTGGTCCAATCAGGTCAATTTCTAGACACTTTGCGTTGTTGATTTTTTTAAAATGGCTAGACTTATTATTATTTTTTCTAAAAATTGTAGTAGTTATACAACTCATTGAAGATGTAGAAAATGCAGTATAGAAATCTAATTGGGTCCATATAGTACAATTTATTAATTGATCATGAAGAGTGACTATAAAAATTCTGCTAAAATCTGAAAACTTAATAAAGAGTTTTAATGCGGTATTTAGAGTATCAAAATAAAGTATGGGAATTACATGCGTAGAGGTGTTTATCTAAGCATATTATAACAATATTATCTATCTAATTGAAAGGTTACATGTTTAAGGCCGTGAAACCTTAATCATGCGTAACCCGTAGATTTTGTTTGTGTAGACTTTGCTTGGAATTTGTGTGCGCGTTCGTGAAGCTTGAGGTGAGTATTCATAGCCCCTTTTTCTATGTTTTCTTGGGGTGAAAATGATACTAAATGGTTTTGAAATGTTTTTATTTGCTGCGAATAATTATTTTACTTGGTTTTGGACATTACTTGATATTATATGGCTTATGTGTATGCATTATTGGATCGGAGGGGTACGCATACCCATGATGGATCAGAGGGGTACGCCTACCCGGGATGGAACAGAGGGATACGCCTATCCTATATTTGTGTGCTACATTATGGGTGAGCTTGGTTGCTTATAGTGCTATGTGCTCAATCTAGCCCCCAATGAGTAAGTAAGTAATTTGTGTCAAAGGCTTGTTTAATCTCACCAACAATATGACAAGAACTTCCTCGAGTATATGGACGGTACAAACAATGAAGCTTCTGATAGTTCAAACCATCATTGGGGAACAATGTGTACATCCGGGACATTAATTACTTTGATGGGGGGGAAATGTGTACATGATGTTACCAGGTCAACTTCTAGTTGGAAGTAGTGTATTCTACTTCACTTAGTATGGTTTGTGAACTATCCTGCAAACGTGAGAAGAATTGTTGATGATTTCTCGCATGTACCCCCGACCAAATATTCACCAAGACCCAATGACAAGAAGCAGTAGTGGTATTTGGTGTGGCTTTTCTTCTACATAATTCCATTGTGTACTTTAATGACAAATAGAAGACGGTTGAAGCTAGATCAATGTTTAAGAATCTGCTCAAGATAGGGAAGTTAGTTTAGGGGGAAGCTGAGTCAAAAACATTGCCAAAAAGGAGTCTATGAAGAAATCTTTTTTAGACATGTTGCATGAATTAGGGGGAAGTTAATCCAAGTCATGCATACTACAATGGTTCCTGTACAAGTAAAGACACTAAAGATCCAAGCTGGAGTACAAGTTTCAAGAACAGAAGAGCTCAGAAGACATCTTCAGCTTTGGAAGCGCCTTGGAAGAATTTATTTGTGTTGTATTTGTACTTAATAGGAACATTGTAAGTAATTCCGTATGTCCACATATTGGCGGAAGATTGTTAGCCTTAAAATATGTTGACTTATCCGGAATTACACTAGTTATCATTAGGCAAGACACGCAGGGACTAGAATTATTAAGTTAGGATAGTTTCCCTCGTCTTGACCTATATATACCCCCTCCATACTTCCATGGAGGGGTGAGGATTCATTGTAACACATCTCATAAGAAGTGTGTGTTTCTCTCTCTAGAAAACATACATCTTCCCTTTCTCTCTCTACAACTAATACAATGGCAACTTATTTGTTTAATCCTCCCCGACCTCCTGATTGTTTGTCTTAGGCTTTTGAATCTTATGTTAATAGTAGCTCTTCTTGTGATAGCTCATCTGGCTTTTGCTTCTTAGAACTTTGTTGACCAAGTTCTTCTTCTGCAGTTCTTTTAGTACCTCCAGCTTGTGTAGATTCAATAACTGCTGCTTGTGAACTATCTGCTACTAACTCTAAAATTCCTCTTCTAATTTCAGTCTCCATGGGTACAAAGGTGCTTACTCTCCTCCTTGTTGTTTCAAACAATGTAACACCCCCAAAAATGTGTCGCAGCGGATATATATCCAGGGGCGTTACTTCATAATACAACAGCACAAGATACAAGAGAACGACCTCTAAATGTGTCGTTTGAAAAGTAATCTCATTGATTTTCTTGAAATTGCTATAACATTTGTCCCATATTTGCATCACAATGAAAAGCTTGAAAGCAATACAACGAGAGTTGATCATTTGTATATAAGTAGAAATCCATAAATGAAATCTTGTCAAATTTAGACTCCATTGCACATCAAGTAAGCTAAGCATCTAATTCACCTGAGAAAAACATGCTTAAAGAGTGTCAACATAAAGTTGGTGAGTTCATAGAGTTTTGTAAGTATAAATGTAAATGTTGAAATCCAAAGATTTATAAAGTATGTATGACCATTTCAATCCTTATAATAATCGCCAAAAATGTAAGAGTAAATGTAGAACCGAAAGAGTTTAGTGTTTATTGCTTCACCGTAGTATAATGAAAAGTGTTCAGTAATCAGTAATTTTCAACAAGATTGTGTGGACCACAAGATTTTAAAAGTGATGTGACTACTATAATAGATACAATATCACCTAAAAAGTATCTACTATTGCGCTAAGCTCATGACACTGAAGCTCGACATCTATGTATGCAATTTAATGCAAATAAAGGCCCGTGTAGATGTTCAAACCCGCAACATCCAAATTGTTCCGACATGTATGCATTCGTGTTTCAGTACGGTCGAAACTAGTGAGAGCTACTCACCCGAATAGGGATGTCAATCCCAAATAGATCTATTTATACACTCGCGCTCCCTCAACCGGTCCTCCGGTCAAGAATTTAACAGTTTATGATAATGGGCAATAGTGGGTTTAGCTACTTAGGCACATGTAAACAGGAGATGATAACCGAAAACACTTGTGACCAATAAAAATAACCATTGTATTCATAAACAGCTTTAAGTACTTAAATCCATAAGTAGAAAGAGTGTGATATAAATCAAGTAATTGAATTTGTAATGAGTATGTAAACAAGTTCGTAAACGTGTACGCAAATGAATATGTAACAATGTATGAAACCAAATTTGTAACCAACCATGTAATCGTGTCTGTAATGAGTTGCGAAATCAAGTATGTAAACCAAGTGTGTAGAATAGTATGTAAAAGATATTGTAAATGAATATGTAAACAAGTTGTATTGAGCATGTATTCTCCCCCGAGATTTGTAAAGTAAATGTAAAACAAGTGAAAGAGGGGCTATAAACTCACATCGATGCTGTAGAACGATTGGCGGGAATGCGCATATTATGCGCCAGACAAAACGGAAACTAGAACGGCTCGACCAAGAAGTTGCTGTTTATCTTAACGGTTATATCCTACTAGCCTAGGATAATGCATTTTGGGTTTTCCGATGAATGAGTACATTACCGCGACACGTTGATAAAAGATTTAGATTTAAAGTTGTAATAGCTTGGTGGTTGGTTAAATAAAATATATCAAAAAGCAAACGCAAAGTATGTAATATACTCCGTATACATTACATATGAAAAATGAACAATTATATAATTCATATGGTGAATTATATAATGAAGACAAACATCTAAAAGAATAAATCGAAGTGTTAATAAAGAATGTGATAAAATAATTAGACCAAATAATTCGACACGTTTTTAGGAAGACACCCCTTAAATAAATATAAGTTATTGTATAAAAGTAAATGTACGTTTTAAAGTTACGTATTAGGTAAATGATGTTTCTAAAGTTTTTACAAAAGTAATGACTTTATTTTCTAGTCGGGAATTTATAAAATAATATTTTATAAATTAATATTTTGCTTCCTTAACGGGTTGTAATTTAAAATAGTTGTCTCTTTTGTAAAAGTAGGACTTTCGTTTGTTGTCGGATTATTGTATAATTATATATATAAAATATCTTTAAACTATAACTTAATCTTTTTTATCGGTTTTTCAAAGATCATAGAACTTGTAGCAAATGATACTAAGTATAGAATTTTGTAGAAAATTCGGCATGACCTATTTGCGTATACAACGTTTCCATTTTTACCAAAACTCAAAGTTTTTCCCACTCAATCAATCCGCGTTCCAATATATATCTAACAAAGTGTATAACCCGAATAAGTGAAACAAAACACAACCTATGTGTTGCAAACACAAACAAATTAATAAATAGTATATTATTTAACCATTACCACCATTTGATCCGTTTTATAATTTATAAAATCTTACGATATAATTATTATTTGCTATATATAAACCCAACTCATCTCATGTGTATTTTCTGTTAACCCAAACACGCCCTTAGCGTCTCTGTCAAAACCAAACACTCCCCTCGGTGTTAAATCTAAACCCAAACGCACCCTTGTGCGGTTTCTACTAAGCCAAATGCACCCTTATGGTGCTTAACCCATATCTAAGCGCACCCTAACTATGAACCCAGATCCAAACGCACCCTTTTTGTGGTGAATCTGCCAAACCCAAACACCCTACTGGTGCTTATCACCGATACCAAACGCACCCTGTTGGGTCTTAAACCCAAAACCAAACGCACCCTGCTGGTGTTATCCCTAGATCCAAACACACCCTTTGGGTGTTAACTGTCGAAACAAGCACCCCTTATGGTGGTTTTCCTTGCGGGTGTTTAACGAAGAAACAAACACACCCCTACGGTGGTTGTTTTACACACGAACCAAACCACCTTCGTGGTGGTTTTCACCACAGGAACAAACACACCTATCGTGGCTGTTTTACACCCGAACCAAACCACCTTCGTGGTGGTTTTCGCCCCAGAAACAAATGCACCCAGGGGTGACGACTGTGACGGCTGGTGACGATGGTGGTTTGCGAGATGGTGAGATGATGGCAAGGCAGAGATGATGAGGGTGATGTGGTGACGGGTAACGATGGTGTTGAGGGTAGGATGCAATTGGGGTGGCTGTGGTTGGAGGTGATGGTGACATGGTGATGTTGGATCTGTGGTGATGGTGGCGCGTGGCGATAGGTGGCAGCGGGGATGATGGTGACGAGGTTGATATGGTGGTGTGGAGATGATGGCATGGAGGAGATGATGATGATGATGTTATGATGAGGGTGGCAGCGGCGGTGGGTTCGCCGGATTTTTGGCCGGAAATGGTGGCCGAAAAATATGGGGGCGCCGGAAAAGAAAAAGGAGGGAGAGGTGTGTGTGTAGTTAGGGTTAATGAAAATGGGTATAACCCTAATGAGTTTATTATAAATACTTGAAAAGTAATATAGAAATTGTGACAAGTTTATAATAGATGAGGGTTGATTTTATAAATATTACTAGAAGGACCTAAAGTGTAATTTTTGTTAAATATTGGTTCGGGGCCCGTTTGGACTAGTTAACGAATTATTTAAAACACGAAACTTACGCCATTGCGTTCCAAATGATTTTTCCCACAAAAATAAGTATTTACATGACTAGTTTTCATAAATATTTTATAACATTTATATAAAATGTTTATCATTTATTTGTGTATCACGGATAATAAATATGATTTATTATTTAAATATGTTTCGAAAAATTACCGGTCACGCGGTAATCGTTTTTATGTGACAATAAAAGATCAAAAGTCAAAAAGTCAAGTCGGACCCGAAAAGTCAAAAAGAAAAATAGAAATTTAAAATTTGGAAAATTGCCAGTTGTTACAGTACTTACCCCTTAATTGAATCTCGTCTCGAGATTTAATTTGTGTTAACCTACTGTGTGACCAAGAAAAGATTCCAGATTTAATAACTAGTTTTTAAACATGGCGTTGATAACTTTAGTCAGCAAAATTCGATGTTTCAACAATTCTCAATATACCAAAAAAATTTGGCTAGGTTTGACCAGGATATTTAATCCATCAAAAATAGGTATCACAACAAAAATCATTATAGGTCTTATGACCAAAATAAACTCGTTATAAAGAAGGTCTCTTAATAGTGAAAATCTCAAGAAGAAAGTGTAGTCGCGTGAGCACGTCTGTGTAAACTTTTAAATGTTCAAGGATAGAATCTAGTTTATGATATCTGTAATGTTTGATGATTTACATCAACTAGGCTTATGGATGTAAGTATTCAACTTACTTGGCAGTACTAGGATGTATCGCGACCTAAGTCTTCGTACTAGTGGACCGCTATAGCAACCATAACGACAATAACTATAACAAACGGTGATGGGATGGGGGGAGAGGACATTTCGAGAAATAGTATCCCTAGAATAAAATTCAACAAATGGGAGAAGCTCGCGGGAGAGCTTATGTGATAGGTGACGGAATATTGTACTCGGTCGTTAGTTCGAGGATGAATCAATTTCCAAATCATGAGTAGTATAATTCTTCTTATGAATCTTCAACTGTCGTGATGCGTAAGTAATCACCTTCTCGTTTTACATCAATACCGCACCCAATCCTTTATGCGACACATCGTAACAAACAATGAAGTTCTCAGCTCCTTAAGAGATAAGCTAAGATATGTGTCTTAACAACTTATTTTTCAATGTCAGAAAGCTGCTTCTGGCTAGTCACTCATTCATAAGCGACTTTCCTTTTGAGTGAGTTTGGTCATTGGCTAGCGATTTTGAAAATCTTTCAATGAATTTCGGTAGTATCCAACAAGACTTAAAGATTGACGTATCTTCGTTGAAGTCTTAGAAGATGCCCAATCTTTTATGGATTTGATCTTGGCGGGATCCACATGAATGCCTTGACTGTCAATCACGTGGCCGAGAAATTGTACCTTAGGAATCCAAAATTCACATTTAGAGAATTTAGCATATGATTCTTCTTTCTTAAGTAATTCCAGAATTACCTTAAGATGTTCTTCATGTTCTTTCTTTTTCTTAATATATCGTCAATAAAGGCAATCACAAACTTACCTAAATATGGTTCCCACACCCGATTCATGAGATCCATAAATACCGCCGATGCGGTCGTCAAAACAAATGGTATAACTTGGAACTCGTAATGACCATACTGAGTTCTGGATGCCGTCTTTGTAATATCCTCTTCATGTACTCGAAGCTGATATCTCCTCTCAACAACAACATCGGAGGAGGAGAAAAGAAGAGATATCACTTCGAGTACATGAAGAGGATATTACAAAGACGGCATCCAGAACTCAGTATGGTCATTACGAGTTCCAAGTTATACCATTTGTTTTGACGAACGCATCGGCGGTATTTATGGATCTCATGAATCGGGTGTGTGAACCATATTTAGGTAAGTTTGTGATTGCCTTTATTGACGATATATTAAGAAAAAGAAAGAACATGAAGAACATCTTAAGTAATTTCTGGAATTACTTAAAAAGAAGAATTCATATGCTAAATTCTCTAAATGTGAATTTTGGATTCCTAAGGTACAATTTCTCGGCCACGTGATTGACAGTCAAGGCATTCATGTGGATCCCGCCAAGATCAAATCCATAAAAGATTAGGCATCTTCTAAGACTTCAACGAAGATACGTCAATCTTTAAGTCTTGTTGGATACTACCGAAAATTCATTGAAAGATTTTCAAAAATCGCTAAGCCAATGACCAAACTCACTCAAAAGAAAGTCGCCTATGAATGAGGTGACAAGCAAGAAGCAGCTTTCTAGACATTGAAAAATAAGTTGTGTAACGCACCTATCTTAGCTCTCTCTTAAGGAGCCGAGAACTTCATTGTTTGTTACGATGTGTCGCATAAAGGATTGGGTGCGGTATTGATGTAAAACGAGAAGGTGATTACTTACGCATCACGACAGTTGAAGATTCATAAGAAGAATTATACTACTCATGATTTGGAAATTTGGTGCAGTGGTGTTTAACTACTTAAAGATTAAGAGGGCGCTACTTGTTTATGGGTACCAATGTGTATGGCGTTTCACAGATCCAAAAAGGAGTCTACAACAACATACTTGACCAAAAGGAGTGAATATGAGGCAAACGTCGTTGGTTATAGTTGCTCAGCTATTATGAATTTGTAAAGATCGCTATCACCCGAGAAAAGCGAATGTTGTTGCTGATGCTTGGAGCAGGAAAGAGCGAATTAAACCATTAAGAGTTCGAGTCTTAGTGATGACTATTGGTTTGGATCTTCCTAAACAAATCTTGAATGCTCAGACCGAAGCACAGAAACCAGAGAATCTTAAGAACGAAGATGTAGGAGGTATGATCAAGAAGGATATACCAAAGGAAAAGTTGGAACCCCACACCAACGAAACCTTATGCTTAAACAGCAGGAGTTAGTTGCCAGGTTATGGTGACTTGAGGACTGTGATCATGCACGAGTCCCACAAATCAAAATACTCCACCAATACCGGGTTCTGACAAGATGTACCAAGACATGAAAAAGCTATATTGGTGGCCCAATATAAAGGCCGACATCGCCACCTATGTTAGCAAATGTTTGACATGTGCTAGGGTCAAGGTCGAACACCAAAGTCCATCGGGTTTGTTGATACAACCCGAGATACCCCAATGGGAGCGGGATAAGTCTGCAATCATTATGCTGAAGAGAGGTCCTGAGTTCACATGGGAACGCGAAGAATAATTTCAAAAGAAGTATCCGTATCTTTTCACTAAACCCATACCTTCCTGTCAAGTGTTGCTACTGAGGCTTGGGGACAAGGCTCTTTCTAACGGGTGGAGACAGTAACCATTTGCTCATTTTCAAGTTATATATGACTCAATTAAATTCCATTATTTATTTTTAAGTTTGCGCGTTTGCTTTTAATTATTAATTTTAATAGTTAAATCGTGGAAACTAAAATCAAAGTTCAATGTAAACTGACATCAAACAAATTAAAAGTTTACATCAAGCAAGTGTTATATGATTATTAGGAGTATAATTTATAACTTTTTGTAATTTATTTTTGTTGGTTACGTAAAACGCTTACGTTTCATAATAAATTACATTCGGGCATACCCGGAAGCACCTTTACCCATCTACACTCAAACAAATACCCACTTTTATACCCAATACCCAAAATTAACTTATTTTATTTATTTATAACCCCTCAAAACCGGATCCTAGCTTATAAGACATAAAACAAATCCATAAACCCATAAAACTTTAACTTTACAACTAAGAACTCTTACAACTTGTACTCCAACCCCTATTTTCCATAAATTGGCTTGTCAAGGTACAAAGTACCTTGTTGAGCCGTGAGTTTTGCCTAGGGAGGAGGAGAGGAGTTCTTACAACCTTGTACCCAAACCACTTCATTCCATGGTTTCATTTTTAGTAGTTTATGGTATCCTAGTTACTATATAAAGGAAGGTATACACACTAGTAACATTTACACTCTCTAAACAAATTCACAAAAGCAACAAACACTCTCTTTAAACCTAACCCAATACCCACGTTCTCAAAATTAGTGAGCTAGGGTTTCATAATTGTTTGATTTCTAAAGCATTCCAAGCACACTAGCATTCATTCTAAGATCATCTAAGGTTACTCCAGGTTATTACAAGTTTGGATTTAGGTTTAACAAGGATTAATCAAGAAAACATATTTAGGTTTTCTTGATTAGGGTTTTGATTTTGGAAGCTTGGTTAGGGTTTATAACTTGTGTTCATTATCCTACTCATCTTCTATAAGGTCTATTTAAAGTATTCAATATTCATTCATTCATTATCTTATGTGTACATACTTGTTATATATGTTAAACACCACCTAGATTCATTTTTGTGACACATGAATTATTAAAAGCAATATTGATTCGAATTATATTGTTTATGGGGGTGAAATAATACTGGAAATAAGGTAACATGCTTGGAATAAAGTGTTTAAAACAATTTTATAGAGAATGAATTACAAATTAAACGGTGTTGAAGGTTTAATTACAAGTTGATGCGTAAAAGATCACAAGGACATGGATTCCATTTGGTCAAGTGTCATGGACTTTTAAAGGACTTAATATATGTAAGATATATGGCATAATACTTGGTAAAATAATGGTGCAAAGTTTTTAAATAAAAGTAATTATAAAACTTGCTTTATTAATCAAAAACCCTAATTAACTTTTAAATACCTACTGTTGGAAATTCGACACTTAACTTATACATTTTATATTTTATTAAAATAGTACTCATTACAAGGATCGTGAGCATGTAAAGAACTCGAAAAACGGATTTATAACGAAGAAGATATGACATTTACAAGTTTACGTTAATTAAACGTATAAAAGTGATTTTATATAAATACTTTCTGCCTCAGATCTGACCTAAAAACATAAATATTTTATAAACATAGTACTCTTCATGACGAATCCAAGGACATAAGAAACTCGAGAAACGGAATTAAAATGAACAAGTTATGTATTTTATAAGTTATATATAATTAATTACATAAAAACAGTTTTTAGGAACTGTTATGAACAGTAAATGTTACTGTTCATCAGAG
This sequence comes from Tanacetum coccineum, assembly GCA_026074375.1. NCBI lineage: Eukaryota > Viridiplantae > Streptophyta > Magnoliopsida > Asterales > Asteraceae > Tanacetum > Tanacetum coccineum. Next base: position 22,078 of record BQNB010085556.1, read on the forward strand.
GTTTAATTTTTATAAATATGATATTTTGATAGATTTTCTTAATAAGAAGTCGTGGACATAAGAAACGTATAAATCGGAGTTAAAACGATAAAGATATGAGGTTTTTAAAATCGCGCGCGAAACTATTTTTTTTACTTTCATACATCTTTATAAAAACAATTAATTAATAATGAAATATCATTATGTAACCAATAAAAACATTAAATCATATATTTTTACAAATGATGCATTGGTAAATAAAAATAACATTTTTCTTTACGGGTACAAGTACATATACTTTTTATTTAACAAAGTACGAGTTAATTGTTAATTTAACATTTAAAGATTTAATAAAAACTATTAGGTGGTGGTGTAACTATATAACATGTGATGTTTTATTCATATAAAGTACATTATGCTCATACGACCTATAAATAATTAGGTTGCATTCGGATTGTCGAGACGATCACTTAATTGAATTAGAAATCAATCATTTTACTTACGGTGAGTTTATAGCCCCTTTTCACATTGTTTTACATTTACTTTAGCAAATCTCGGGGGAGAATACTCTCATTACAACTTTTTACATATTCGTTTACAATATCTTTTACAACTATCTACCACATCTTATGTTTACATACTTGATTTTGCAATTCATTACAAACACAATTACATGGTTGATTACAAACTTGGTTTCATACTTTGTCACATACTCATTTACATACATGTTTATGAAATTGTTTACAAACTCAATTACTTGATTTATATCACACTCTTTTGTACTTAATGATATAAGATACTCCAAAGCTATTTACGAATACAATGGTTAATTTTTATTGGACAACGAAGAGTTATTCATTGTCAATCATCCGTTTACATGTGCCTAAGTAAGTTAACCCACCATATGCCCATACAAAACTTGTAAATTCTTGACCGGAGGACCGGTTGAGGAAGCGCGAGTGTATAAATAGATCTATTTGGGATTGACATCCCTGTTCGGGTGAGTAGCTCTCACTAGTTTCGACAGTACTGAAACACGAATGCATACATGTCGGAACAATTTGGATGTTACGGGTTTAAACATCTACATGGGCATTTATTTGCATTAAATTGCATACATAGATGTCGAGCTTCAGTGTCATGAGCTTAGGTACTGTATCTGTTATAGTAGACCCATACATTTTGGAAAATCAACGATTTCACTGTCCAATAAAACTAACTTATTAACATTATCTAATTTTTCTGAACACTTTTCTTAATATTGCGTGTGAAGTTAATAAACACAGAAACTCTTTGGTTCTACAATTTAACTCTTACATTGTATGGCGATTATTAATAAGGAATGAAATGGCATAGACACACTTTATAAATCTTTCGGATATCCCACATTTACATTTACATTTACAAAAATCTATGAACTCATCAACTTTATGTAGACACTTTTAAGCATGTTTTTCTCAGGTGAATTAGATGCTTGGCTTACTTGATGTGCATGGAGTCAAATTTTTGATAGAGATTTCCATGTGCCATGGGATTTTTCTTACATACAAATGATCAAATCTTGTTGTATAACTTTTAAAAGCTTTTCCATTGTGATGCAATTATTGGGACAAATGTTATATCAATTTCAAGAAAATCAACGAGATACTTTTCAAACGACATCATTTTTAGAGTCGTTTCCAGTTGTACCTGAGCTATGTATTATGAAGTAACGCCCCTGACACATTTCCCAGCTGCGACCTATTTTTGGGGTGTTTAACAAGACACTGGCAGATCCGAACACTGCAGGATGTGGTGAAATAAATCGTATACAGGTTCTAAACCTTTGTGTCCCAAATGCAATTACTACCATAACCGTCCATGTGCTCCAAAATGCTACAAGTGAAACAAATTTAGTCACTTAGGGCGTAATTGTAGAAGTTCTGTAAGTGTTAATTTGGGTAGTAACCAAAGAGGAAGTGGGACAGGTCAAGGGCCTACTTGCTTCGAGTGTACGGTTCGGGGACACTTCAAGACGGATTGTCCGAATCTAAAGAACAACAACAACAACCGTGGTAATCAGGTTAGAAATACCAATGCTCCAGCGAAGGTGTATGTAGTAAGGCATGCGGGGACAAACCCAGACTCCAATGTCGTGATGGGTATGTTCCTTCTAAACAACCGCTATGCTTCTATCTTATTTGATACTGGTGCTGATAAGAGTTTTGTATCCACTGCATTTAGTTCCCAAATTGACATCACACCATCTACCTTGGATCACTATTATGATGTTGAATTAGCCGGCGGAAGGATAACTGGGTTGAACACTATTCTTAGGGGTTGTACATTAAATCTCCTGAACCACCCCATATCAACATAAATAAAATGCCCTTCGAACTTGTATAGCTTCGATGCTATAATTTGGTATGGATTGGTTTGGCGAAGTACCAAGCATCATTATGTGTGACCGAGAAGATTGGTCCCATCCCTAGGGAAATGAAAACTGCTAAATGTTTCGATGGTGACGGGAATACCGTGGAAATGAGACACGATTGAACATCATCTCATGCACCAAAACTCAAAAATATTTGCTAAAAGGATGTCCTATCTTTTTGGCACATGTTACTATGAAAAAGACGGAAGACAAGTCAGAGGAGAAGCGACTTGAGGATGTACCCATTGTCCGAGATTTTCCTGATGTATTTCCTGAGGACTGTGCCAGGGGTCTTCCTCCAACTCAACACGTGGAGTTTTCAAAATGATTTTGGTACCTGGTGCTGCACCGTTAAGCACCGGGCACCTTATCAATTGGCGCCTTCCGAAATGAAAGAGTTGTCAGAGCAACTGCAAGAGTTATCTGACAAAGGCTTTATAAGACCCAGTTCCTCACTCCCTGGGGAAGCTCTCGTTCCTTGTTGTCAGGAAAGAAAGCTGGATCATTCCTATGTGCAGTTTGATTACCGAGAATTAAATCAAACCTAAGTACAGAAACCATTATTTTATCTTTTTATATCCACTTCCAAGAATTAATTATCTTAATTTGATCAGCTTCAAGGGTCGAGTTTTTACTCGAGTAGATCAACTTAAGGTCAGGTTATCACAACGAGGGTTCGAGAAGAAGACATTCCAAAATACCGCTTTCAGACAGTTATGGCCACTATGAAATTCAAGTTATGCATTTGGTTTTATGAAACGACCTTCTGTATTCATGGACCTTATAATCAGTGTGCAAACCATAATCTGGATATATCGTGATGTGTCTTATTTGATGATATTCTGGTATATTCAAAGAATAAGTCAAGAACATAAAGAGCACGTTTAAGCAAATCTTGAATTAACTTAAGAAAGAGGAGTTGTATGCCAAGTTTTCCAAGTTGTAAATTTTGGATCCTAAAGTACAGTTCTAGGTGCACGTGATTGATTAGTACGGGCATCCATGTGGAACCCGCCCAAGATCGAAGCCATAAAGATGGGCATCTCCTAAGTCACCAAACGGAGATTCGCCAATTTTTAGGTCTTGCTGTGTATTACCGGAGATTCATTGAAGGGTTTTTGAAGATCGCCAAACCAATGACCAAGCTTACTCAAAAGAAGGTCAAGTTTGTTTAGGTGATAAACAAGAAGCAGCTTTTCAACTGTTAAAGCAGAAGTTTTGCAGTGCACCAATCCTGGCCTTACCTGAAGGAAGCGAAGATTTCATCGCATACTGCGATCATCAAAGAAGGGGTTTGGGTGCCTGTGTTAAGCAAAGAGAAAGTTTTTTTCTTATGCAATCAACGCCAAACTGAAATAACTCATAGAAGGAACTATACGACTCATGATTTGGAACTAGGAGCAGTAGTGTTCGCATCTCAAAATTTAGAGGCACTATCTATATGGAACCAAGTGCACGGTGTTCACTGATCATAAGATAAGAGTTTGTAACACATTCTTAATTAGAAAGAGTTGAACATGAGGCAACGTCATTGGTTAGAGTTGCTCAGTGATTACGATTGTGAGATTCGTTATCACCCGGGAAAGGCAAACGTTGTTGCTGATGCTATAAGCAGGAAGGAGAGAGATCAACCATTAAGAGTTCGAGCCTTAGTTATGACTATTGGTTTGGATCTTCCTAAACAAATCTTGAATGCTCAGACTGAAGCACAAAAACCAGAGAACATCAAGAACGAAGATGTTAGAGGAATGTTGGTTGAAAACGCTAAAAATCCAGAGGCGATTAGGACAGAAAAGTTGGAACCCCGTGCGGATGGAACTCTATGCCTCAATGGCAGGAGTTGGCTACCCTGTTATGGCGATTTGCGGACTGTGATCATGCACGAGTCCCACAAATCAAAATACTCTATACATCCGGGTTCCGACAAGATGTACCAAGATATGAAGAAGCTATATTGGTGGCCCAATATGAAAGCCGACATCGCCACCTATGTTAGCAGGTGTTTGACCTGTGCTAAAGTCAAGGCCGAACATCAAAGGCCATCAGGATTGTTAGTACAACCCAAGATACCTGAATGGAAGTGGGACAACATCACTATGGATTTTGTCACAAAGCTCCCTAAGACATCGCAAGGCTACGACACCATTTGGGTGATTGTTGACCGACTCACTAAGTCTGTAATTTTCACACCAATGAGAGAGACTGATCCTATGGATAAACTTGCAAGAATATACCTAAAGGAGGTTGTCACGAGGCATGGAATACCTGTTTCAATCATTTGTGATCGCGACCCGAGGTTCGCATCCAACTTCTGGAGGTCACTTCAGAATGCTTTAGGTACTAATTTGGATATGAGTACTGCGTACCATCCACAAACAGATGGGCAAAGCGAGAGGACCATTCAAACTCTCGAGGATATGCTACGTACTTGCGTGATCGATTTTAGAAAATGTTGGGTTAATCACTTACCGTTAGTTGAATTCTCTTATAACAATAGCTATCACGCTAGCATCAAGGCCGCACTATTCGAAGCACTTTATGGTCAAAAGTTCACTTGTTTGTTGGACCGAAGTTGGAGAAGCTCAAATCCTCGGTCCAGAACTAATTCAAGAGACGACTGAGAAAATCGCCCAAATCAAGCAAAGGATGCAAGCCGCTCGTGATCGACAGAAGAGTTACGCTGATCTGAAGCGTAAACCAATGGAATTCCAAGTCGGGGATAAAGTTATGCTTAAAGTTTTGCCTTGGAAAGGGGTCGTCCATTTTGGCAAACGGGGGAAGTTAAACCCCATGTATGTTAGACCTTTCAAGGTATTAGAAAAGGTTGGGGAGGTTGCTTACAAGCTCGAGCTTCCAGAAGAGTTAAGTAGGGTTCACAATACATTTCATGTATCCAATTTGAAAAAGTGCTATGCCGACGAACCGTTAGCAGTTCCGTTGGATGGACTTCATTTTTATGACAAGCTTCAGTTTGTTGAGGAACCCATTGAGATCATGGACCGTGAACTTAAACGGTTGAAGCGAAGCTGCATTCCATTAGTCAAGGTTCGATGGAACTCCAAGCGAGGTCCTGAGTTTACGTGGGAACGCGAGGATCAATTATGGAAGAAATACCCACATCTATTCACAAAGACCGCACCGTCGACAAGTGCCGCATCTTAAGCCTTGAGGACAAGGCTCACTTAACGGGGGGAGACTATAACACCCTATGTTTTAGGGTTATTGACGTCGTCAATAAATTCACAATGTATCTTTTGTATTGTACGCGTTTGTTTTAAATCGTAAACGTTAAGCTAAATCGCGTAGGCTAAAAATTAGCGTTCAATGTAAACGGGCATCAAACAATTAAATGTTTACATCAAGCAAGGGTTAAGTAATTATTTTGAGGATAATTATTAACATTGTTCAATTTATTTTTATTGGTTGCGTAAATTTATTACGTTTCGCGATAGATTACGTTTAGGCATACCCGAAACCACGTTAATTAATCTACGCTTTAACAAATGCTTATTTTTATTTTCAATGACCAACGTTTATAAAACTTTACCACATTTCTATAAATGGGACGCCCCATATATAAAGAAATAAACAAGACTGATACAATTTGCAAAGTATACATTCCAAATAAAAGCTACAACTTATAAAAGGTGCAAGTATACTTTCATTTTCTTTACTTATCAAGATGAATAAGCTAGTCATTTCCATCCTTGAATTCATTGGATAATCTACACAAAAGGGGACATAAAGACACAAGTATTAATAACTAGAACATGTGCAAGTATGGAGTTGCAAGACTTATAAGCATGGCTAGTGGTTTTGACCACTAGTTACACCTTATTGCACATGCCGGCCATCCCTTGGTTATTATGGTCTTTGATTTATACACTAGGCTATCTCTTATATACTATATACTTGCAAGTAGTAAGAAAGATAACACATACACTTCAACACTTTACCAAAAATCAAAACCATCC
>BQNB010085557.1:0-28443 GCA_026074375.1 Tanacetum coccineum
CAACCTAGCCTTATTCTTTAGAACATCACCATACTCACCAAGTTTAAATTTTTAAATCCACTTGAGAGCTATAACCATGACACAGTCTGGTTGAGGTACTAATTCCTATACTTAAAGCCGATCAAATTCGTAAATCTCATCTTGCATAGCTTAAAACCAGCAATCTTTAGTTATTGCAGATTTGAAGTTCTTGGGCTCGACTTTTGATGGTACAGAGTTATACAAGCACCACAAGGCATCGGTTGCAAGTTGTTTTCTGGTGGATACTGGACGAGATGGATTGCGAATAATGTTATCCTACGGGTGGTCTTTGCTCTATTTCTCGAGATGATGAAGTGTTTGAGTGACATAAGGAAATTCCGCTGAACTAATATCCCCGGATGATGATGCTTCAGAACTAGGTTCCAAAGAAAACATGTTTACAAAGGGATCATTGTCAACAGGAGGAAAAGGATTGTCTTCCATGAGAGTAGATTCAACTGCAACGCCTTGATGTAAACTTAGAGATTGTAAGGCCGAAGATGACGGTGAATGACTTGGAGAAGGTGCATCTTGATCAATGGTAGTAGATGAAGGTGTACTGGCTGAATTGATTGGAACTAAAACTGCTGGAGTAGGAGAGACCGGTCTTTCAGCATAAGGAGGTTCCAAGTATTCATCGAACATTGGTTGGAATAAAATATCCAGTTCTTTATTTGTGGGAGGTACATAAGGTGGTGCAAGAACCGGATTTGGTACGAGTCCTGAACTTATCTGTCCAAGCATCATAAATGAAGGAGCGGGTCCTGTACTGAGCTGCACAGGAGCCATATGCTCAGTCAGCTCATTGAATTAAACATGAATAGTTTCCATAATTCATCGGGTTCTTTTTTTGTAGATTCTATACCCGTTCCTGCTAGGTGCATAACCAACGAATATTCCAATATCAGCTGTTGGTTGTAATTTTCCAAGATCTTCGCTGTCATTTGTAGGGTAACAAAGAGCACCAAAGACACAGAAAAAGGTAAGATTAGGCTTCTTATCATGCACCAGCTCATATGAGGTTTTGTTATGGAGAGTGTGAATGAGGGACCGGTTTTGGGTGTAACAAGCAGTAGCCACAGCTTATGCCCATAGAAACATTAGAGCCTTGGAAAATATCAGCATTGTCTTAGCGGCCTCTACAAGAGTACGGTTCTGTCTTTCGACAACGTCGTTCTGTTGTGGAGTCCTTGGAACTGTCATTTGGTGAAAAATGCCGACACGTTCATAATATGCAGTCAAATCTTTATTGACAAATTCTGTGCCATTATCGGTACGGATGTATCTAATAGTTTTGTTGAGAATGACTTGTATTTCCTTCAGCAATTTGATGACGACCTTTGGGGTTTCATCTTTCGATCTCAAAAACTTAACCCAAGTAAACCGAGAATAACCATCAACGATGACTAAGATGTATTCTCTTTCCATTAATTGTTTGCACTCGCATCGGTCCACATAAATCCATATGAAGGGTATTAAGAACTTCTAAGTTGGTGTTTTCGGTTTTGGGTTTGTGGGTATGCTTTTTGCTCTTTCCTAGTTGACATACAGAGCACAAATGATCTTTCTCAAACTTCAATCTAGGTAAACCTCTGACTAAGTCCTTTCTTGCAAGGTCATTAATGGTACCGAAGTTCAAGTGGTTTAAACGACGATGCCATAACCATGATTTATTCTTGGAGGCCTTAGACAACAGGCAAATGGGAGAGGACTTCATCATGTCTTCAACCGAGATAGTGTACAAATTAGAACCGCGAGAACCTTTAATTAATTCAACATCATCCGTATCTCGAACATAACATGAATGTTTCCTAAATGCAACTTCCATATCAGAGTTGCAAAATTGTCCGACAGAGAATAAATTGTGTCCTAGTCCTTCCACATAGTATACCCTGAAGATTACACTGTCACCAATCACATTATCTCCATAACCCATAATAGCACCAAAGTGGTCATTCCCGAATCTAACTGTCCCGATGAACTTTTTTACAAAATTCTTGAGACGTGAGCGATCCCTTGTTATATGTTTTGAGCAGCCTGAATCCAAATACCAAAGGACAATCTATACAACCTGCATTTGAAAACAGACGAAGATGGAGAGTTTGGAAAGTTGGATCCCCAATTTTGGTTGGGTTCCTGTTAGTTAACACAAGTAATGGCCTGATTCTCGTTCTGCTTAGCAGGTGCTACTTTAGGTTGAGTGAGCCTAGTTAAAAGGCACTGTTCTCCTAAAGTGAATATTATGCCCGTGGGTCTTCATTGATGACCAACACTAGTAAGCACTTTGCCTGTGGGTTTCCATACTTGCCTAACTTGCTTAGGTTTCCAAACTTGCTTAACTTTGCGCACAACATTATGAATATTATGAATAAAGGGGGATGCCTTAACAGATTGCAAATAGTCAACCACACACACATCATGATTTGCAGAAATTAAACATTTGTTACATGTTTGGCAAACAGAATTAGAATTCGAATTAATTACAGTATGCTTAGAGATACTACTAGAATCAACACGATTCGTGGTTCTTAAATTAGACTTATTTGTCCTAGGGTGTTCTTCTACTTTCTTCTTGTTGACACCTTTAGCTGGCGAGATCCTATTTTTCTTGGTATTGCTCCTAGGCTGTGATCCGCTAGCATTGGTGCAACAGTTTACTCCTGTAGAAGGAGGCACAGGGACATTAGTCTTCTGAGTGTTTAGTTGCTCTACATGTTTGTGTGTGTTACTATTTGACGTGTCACATTGTTCTTCAAAAGTAACTTGCTTTTTCCTAATTAAAGGGGTAGGAGCATGCTTTTTATCTTGTTGGTTAAAGTCTTTCGGACAAGTGCCAATCGCATATTCTAAGAGTTCCTGAGAGTGTTTGGTGTAAAGGCAAGCAGATGCAAGTGATCTATCGAATGGTCTTTCAACCTTAGCTTCCTCTACTATCTTATGAAGGGTTTCTACACTTTCCTTAAGATGTTTAAGATAATGTAGATGAACTTCCCTGTTGTTCCTATTGTGAGGGGGAATTGGTTAAACATCTATAGCATACCTACCGGGTGCAAGAACTCTTGATTTTATAAACTCCATAGTGTTGCATTTTAGATTTTCATGTATTTAGGCTTTCAGATTCTTATTTTCGGTTAGCAAGGCCGTTGTCTGTTCTATATGGATTAGACGGTGATCTTAATAGAATCATTACATTCCTTGTAAGTTGTTTAAACCTTTCATTCTTACTGCCCTAAAAAAGCTCATTTTTGTTCTTGAAGACAACGGAGACTTTTTCAGTTAATTGAGTGATCTAAAAATCTAAGGTCCTGAAATCAAGAGTACGATTTGCTTCACTACGGGTCTCTTTCAATTAAAAGATTTGCATTCTCAATTTTTTAATGGCGTTGTCCTTTCCTTGAATGGAAGCTTTCATTTCCGATTACAAAGACTGAGTCAAAATCAGGAGTATCTCGAGCGGGTGGAGATGGGTTGTTTCCAAAACTTTCTTTAAGGTTTTGATACTTTAACTGTAAATTTAAGTGATTAACCTCAAGATTGGAAAAACGTTTTACTAATTCAGTATGATCATCTTTTTAAACCTTATCTTGTAATTTAAAAAGCTCTGCTTCAAGTTCCAGACAACGTGTTTGAACAATGGTGTGGGCTTTATGTATTTCAGTAAATCTAGATACAATAAGCTCAGAATTCGTTGCAATATAAAACACTTCTTTGGACAAGCAATCAGCAATTAAATTATCATTTGCAATAAGGAGCTTTTTCCGCTCAATCTCATCATGCTTCCTATTTACAACATTTTGGTCAACTTCAGCTTCCAACTCCTTAAAAATGTCTTTCATTTCTTTAATTTCTTTAGTTAAAGCCTTTTGGATTCCCTCAAAATGTTCTTTAAGTGTTTTGAAAAATGGAATGACCACGGTGAGATAACAGTCCTTGGTTTGTTCAAAACCCCTTTCCCCTTCAGTGAGCCCTGTTGGTGTAATTCTCTTTTTACAAGTTTTCTCAAATTTCGAAAAAAGTTGTATAAGTGCAAAAATATTAATTTTCACTTGACTTTTTGTTGGAAGCACCCTAGGGACAAGCATTGCAGGTGTATTTGGTGGATACACTGTCAATGCTTTGATTGGTCTTGAGGCGGTGGTCTGCTTTTTGAGAGCTTCTTCTTTCATCTTTATGAGATCTTGAGACCAAAATATTTGCTCAGGGGTCAATTGCTTCTATGGTGTGAAGGTCGCTAAATAATTCTCTTTCGAGTAATCAGGTGGCGCAATCTTAACCTTATGAGTCACACACTCAGGGTCTTTCATTTTATTATTCATTTTTCTCCTAGTGATTTCAGCTATCTCTAGGGTATCCTCTATGTTGTGCACTAAAGCCGGGACATGATTGTTTTTGATAATTTCATAACCATTATATAGAGCAGGTTGAACTTGCTTTGCACGGGTGAGGCATAAAGGGTTCTTGTAGCCAATAGCTACCTTATTATGTTCATTATAATAGGGCTTTGGTTTACACAACATGTGAACTGTTTGAAGAGACTGGTCTTGTTTGTATAATTTATCCTCGACCTTTTCTTTTAAAGCTTTCATGTCCAAAAATTCTTCAAGGTATTTGTTTTCTTTCTGTTTAAAATCCTTTTTCAAAGACGTAACTTCTTCTACCATTGACTTGTTATGGTTGATGGTAGAAGCAAGTTGCATTTTTACAGAATGAAGTTCCTTTTTCAAATTTTCTTCCTTAATATTACGGTCAGTGATAACTATTCTTAATATTTCATCAATCTTTTGTTCTCTTTCCGTTAATTCAAACCTGGACCGTCTTTCATACAGTTCAACTTGTTCCTTATATGTTGCAAGTTCAACAGTTAATGAATTATCAACTACTGTGTTCCGTGTTGTGTCAGAGACAGATTGGGCATGCAGTTCATGCATATCATTAAATATCATCATGTATGCATCATTTGGAACAGAAGATACATTACTTTGTACCACTGGCACTGCGTTGTCCTTTACATACTGATCATACGAAATCATATTACTATCACTAGTATAATCAGCATGTGAATCAACAAAGTAGGTTGGTTGTACATCGTCATGCATCTCGTGTTCTTCAAGATGTTCACAAACAACATCCTGATAGTGATCATGGTCGTGTACCTCAGATAGAATGTCCGAATCATAAGACGGACCAGCTTCATCATAAACAGGATCTGCGGATGATAGATTAGCCATGAACATAGTTTGTGCCGTGGGAGCCTCATCAACATCAGAATCAAAAGCATCACAGTCATCAGCTTGAAACACATTATCCACATTGAGTGCTAAGTCCTGAATGTTTTGCTCATCCACATCTTCATCAATGGTGTTGCCTTGTCCACCTGCAATAAACAATAACTGCTCTTCATCCAATGCCACCCCGTTCTCTTGAGCTTGCATCAACAACATCTTGTCTTTGAAGTATTCAGAGTTCTGTGGACGCTTGGGATGAGTGCGGTTCCTTGCTATGTGGCCTATACCGTTGTAGTTGTAGCACTTAACCTTCCTTGCTTGACCTGGATTAGCATTTACAACTCTGTTCTGAGCTCCCTCATAACCAGCTGCACCTGCACCCCGTGCATTGTTCCCATGTCATCTATTCTGTCGACCCTGAACATTCTGAACAACAACCCTTCCGTCTTGAACTGTGGCTTGATTCCTTGGGTTAGATGAAGTTCTGAGTTGATTGTTTGTTTAAGGAAGGTACGTTTTGTATGATTGGGTGAGTAGGGCAAGTGTGTTGGTTAAATTCTCAATTAAGTTGTCCGATGGAGAGAGTCCCGAATCAAGTTGAGTGTTGTCAGCAAAGTGTGGTGGAACATAAGTGGATGGTGGATTTGTAGATGATTGTGAATTGTACTGCTGATGTGAAACATTGGACATCAAGGCGAGAGGATCAACATTTGGTTGAGTGAATCGTTCCAACATCATTTTGTTTTCATTGGCATGTGCCTCATGCTGCTTTAGATACGCATACAGTTGATCATAGTTAGAGTCCCTCAAACCTCTGTTGAGTTTCACTGCTGTTACAAATCTACCCCATTCTGGCAACATGTTATTAACAAACTTAGAATTCAACTGCATTCTGGACATGGTCATCTTGATGTTACGCATGTCGTTGATGAGTTTGGCAAACCGGACATAGTAATCATGAATAGTCTCTCCTTTGTGCTGACGGAAGTGTTCGAAGTCATCATATAGTTGTGATTCACGGTCTTCTTTTGTTAATTCTGAACCTTCCAGGAGCATCTTCACATTGTCCCATATGTCCTTTGCATTAGTGTAATGATTGATAAGAGAGTAGATATCTTTTGGCAACCCTTGAAGTAAGATGTTTGTTGCCCGAATGTCAGCATCATACCTTTCCTTATCTTTAGGTGACAGGTCAGAATAGACTCAAGGTTGTTCTAGACCTAGATGTAAGGCACCTTCAGTACCTTCAGCAAGTGTTTCCCGAAAAGTTCCCATCTGAAAAGGTCCTTTATCAATTGACTTCAAGATGTTCACCTCATTTTCTTTACCCCGACAATATATTCGAATTCGTTGTTGCCACGATGCAAAGTCAGTCCTATCAAGCATAGGTGGTCGGGTATCGGAACCGGCACATTGGATGTCTTCTGAAAGATTAGCCATCTTAATTGATTGTGAAATGATTAAGTTGATCGAACAATGATTAGTGATTGTATGTTAAAAGTGGTGATTGATTGTTTGAAATGGTGAATTGTTGTACAAGTTTGTTAGGTAAATCCACAACTCGCTACAATGTAACTCGATGGAAGAGACTGTGATAATCGTGGCAAGAATGCAGAATTGGGACAGAGTTCTGATTCACAAGTTGCTAGAAAAAGTCTTCAAATAACCTGTAACTCGCTAGTAGTAACTTGCTGGAAGAGAGTGGATAACTCGCTGGCAAGAAACAAATTAGACAGAGTTCCTGTTCACAAGTCGCTAGAAAAAGTCTTTAAATAACCTGTAACTCGCTAGTAGTAACTCGCTGGAAGAGAGCGGATAACTCGCTGACAAGAAACAGATTGGACAGAGTTCCTGTTCACAAGCCGCTAGAAAAATAGTCTTCAATTAACCTGTAACTCGCTAGTCTTCAACTCACTAGTATCCAACTCGCTGGTCCTCAACTCGTTGGTCCTCAACTCGCTACCTGCAAGAAAGGTTAACTCTCTGCCTAACTCACTACCTGCACAAAATGACAACTCGCTGACACAGTACTTTCTGACACACAGTGTACTATGCTGACAACAAGAAGATCTTCAAACAGTAACCTAACTCGCTGGAATGAAAAATTTGGTTTTTCACCTAAAAACACCTAAAAATCACCCTTTTGAACGTTTTTGCCTGGTTTCTTTTGCACAACTTGGTACTAGAAGGCTATAGAAACTATAAAAACATGAACTTTAACATCCCAAACGTCAAGATTAAATAAAACCAAGAACAAGAGTATAAACCTTCAAAACCCAAACTTTTGATCAAGATTAACCAAGAAAAACGCACAAACAATCTAGCTAATCATCCCATGTGCTCTGATACCAATTGTAGGATATTGGAATTCATAACACAATCAAATGACTAGTGGATTAGCCTAGTTCTAGAGAGAGAAAGTGAGAGAGAACTTTCTAGTGAGAGAAAATGAACTTGTATTATATAAATGACTAACCCACCTCTTCCATGGCATGGAAGAGGCTTATATAGTATCAACAAAACCGACCATAAGGCCTTAGTAGTGAGCTTACACGTTGGGTTTAATATCCAGCCCATTACCGAATGTTATACATTAACTACTTAACTACGAGCTACAATAAACGGTAAAATACACGGGGTGGCCGAGTCTTTTTCTAATATATAACAAATTTGTAGGTAAAGAAGAAAGTATTGGTACAGGTCATTCTAGCAAGGAGACATGATCTAGCCAAGACTACATTTTGATGCCAATGTGGAAAGATGGTTAACTATTTGATTCTTCTTTAAAGAATGATGAACCACAACCTTTTGGTGATGCTGAAAAGAAGGATGATGAAGGTGTAAATAAAGAAAGTGGAATTGATGATCAAGAGAGACCTAAAAATAGTACTCAAGATGTTAATACTGCTGGGCCAAGTATTAATACTGCCAGTACAAATGTTAATACTGGTAGTCTAAATATTAATACTGTTAGTCCAACAGTTACTACTGCTCCACTTGAAGCCACACATGCTGATTTCTTTGGTGATGAAACAGAAGTGGATATGAGCAACATTACTACCACATATCCAGTTCCTTCTACTCCAAATACAAGAATCCATAAAGATCATTCACTTGATCATGTGATTGGTGATGTACAGTCTGGTGTACAGACAAGGAGAATGACAAAGACTACAAATGAACAAGGGTTTATTAGTGCTGTTTATGAAGGGAAAACTCATGAAGACCTTCATACTTGTCTGTTTGCTTGTTTCCTATCCCAGGAAGAGCCCAAAAAGGTAATCCAAGCATTAAAAGATCCAAGCTGGATAGAAGCTATGCAAGAAGAGCTTCTGCAGTTCAAGTTACAACAGGTTTGGACCTTGGTGGATTTACCACATGGCAAAAGAGCCATTGGTACTAAATGGGTGTACAGGAACAAGAAAGATGAAAGAGGTATTGTGATTAGAAACAAGGCAAGGCTGGTTGCACAGGGTTACACTCAAGAAAAAGGAATATATTATGATGAGGTTTTTGCTCCAGTTGCTAGGATTGAAGCAATTAGGCTGTTCTTAGCCTATGCGTCATTCAAAGACTTTGCAGTATACCAGATGGATGTGAAGAGTGCATTTCTGTATGGCAAGATTAAAGAGGAAGTTTATGTCTGTTAACATCTAGGGTTTGAAGATCCAGAGTACCCTGACAGAGTTTATAAGGTAGAAAAAACATTATATGGTCTACATCAAGCTCCTAGAGCTTGGTATGAGACTTTATCTACCTATTTATTAGACAATGGATTTTAGAGAGGTCAGATAGATAAGACTTTGTTCATTAAAAGAGTCAAAAGTGATATTCTACTAGTTCAAGTATATGTTGATGATATCATTTTTGGATCTATTAAAAAGAAGTTATGCACTGAGTTTGAAAAATTGATGCACAAGAAGTTCTAGATGAGTTCTATGGGTGAGCTAACTTTCTTCTTAGGACTATAAGTGACACAGAAAGATGATGGGATTTTCATCAGTCAAGACAAGTATGTGGATGAAATTTTGAAGAAGTTTGGTTTTTCAACTGTAAAGACAGCAAGTACACCCATGGAAACTTCAAAGCCATTAATCAAGGATACAGAAGCTGAAGATGTTGATGTTCACTTATATAGATCAATGATTGGCTCATCGATGTATTTAACATCTTTAAGGCCTGATATAATGTTTGCTGTATGTGCTTGTGCAAGATTCCATGTCACACTTAAAGTTTCACATCTTAATGCTGTGAAAAAAAACTTTAGATACTTGAAAGGTCAACCTAAATTGGGCCTTTGGTATCCTAAGGACTCACCATTTGATTTGGAAGCTTATACTGACAGTGACTATGCTGGTGCAAGTTTAGACAGGAAATCTACAACAGGAGGTTGTCAATTTCTTAGAAGCAGATTGATTTCATGGCAATGCAAGAAGCAAACTATAGTTTCCAACTATACTACTGAAGCATAATATGTGGCTGCTGCTAGTTGCTGTGGACAAGTACTCTTGATTCAAAATCAAATGCTGGATTATAGATACAATTTCATGAATACCAAGATTTTCATTGACAATGAAAGCACCATCTGCATAGTTAAGAATCTAGTGTTTCACTCAAAGACTAAGCACATTGAGATTAGACATCATTTTATCAGAGATTCCAATAAGAAGAAGCTTATTCAGATGATAAAGATTCACACATATCAGAATGTTGCAGATTTGCTCATAAAAGCATTTGATGTTGATAGATTTCAATATCTGATTGCAAGTATAGGAATGCTTAACCTCTAAAGTATTGATTAAGGGGAGGTTAATTGTGTTAATATGCAGCAGATTATGCACAAATGATGCTTGAAATGGAATGGAACAGCAACTAATGATGAAATTCAAGTTAGTGCTGTTGGCCTAACTTACTACTGGTAAGTATCATTAGTACTGCTGTTATAATTTATACTGTGGTCATTGAGAGAAATAAAAAACAAACAGAGTGAATGATGAGCTAAAAGAAATGAGAGAAATTAGTGAGAATAAAAATAGAAAGGGAGATGTGTGAAAAACAAATAGAGTGAATTGGTGAGCTAAAAGAAATGAGAGAAATTAGTGAGGATGAAAAACAAAAAGAGAGATGTGTGAAACAAAAATAGAAGGAGTGACTTTGTGAGCTAAAAGAATTGAGAGAATTGGTGAGCTGAAAAACATAAAGAGAGATGTGTGACATTAAAACAGACAGAGTGACTCAGTGAGAAAAAGAATTGAGAGATAAAGTGCGAATAAAAACAGAAAGAGAGATTGTGAGAATCAAAATTACTGATGGGAATGCTTTTTGGAACGAAAGTGAGGATAAAACTCGTAACTCAAAAGTTAGTACTGCTGAGCATTACTTAGTACCGTTTGGCTAAACTTAGTACTGCTAGGCTACCGTTAGTACTGTTTAGGAATAACAGATTTTTGACAATTAAATATAGCTATTTGAGATAATTCTACCAATTACTTCACTTATAGGTTTCCTTATTCTGGATAATTCATAATCTTTCTTTAAATCACAAGATTTCTTCAAGATAAATTCAGTCGGTTCAATCAAAACCTCAAGTGCTATCTATTTAATCTCAATTGACTTTGCCAAACACACATACTCTCATACACGATCATAACCCAGAACTCTAATAGAACTGTTCTCAATCAACAATGGCGAATTTGGAATTCTGTGACACACACAACATGGTCGCCTACTTGAAGAAACCAGAGGGAAGTGAAGAATTTCACCAAATAGTGGATTTTCTCAATACTAGTCACATAAGGTATGCTCTTACAGAAAATCCCACTATCTATGTTTCTCTCATCAAACAGTTTTGGGAAACTGCTACTGCCAGAACACTTGATACTGGAGAAATTGAATTAACTACTACAATAGATGGAAAAGTTAAGATTGTTACTAAGGCATCCGTTAGAAGGCATTTAAAGTTTACTTTTAAACCTGCAACCATAAAAACAGTACCCCCCGTACCCGCCAAAACCCTTACCACCCCTCTCCCATGGTTTTTCTTGCCATACCACCTCCCAAGTACTCTCCCAGCTCACCCCTACCACTTCCCACAACCTATTGACCCTATAACCCTCTCCCCTGGCAAAACACTCAACCCAACGAACCCCTTCAATGGCTGAGATGAAGTCAAGACAAAGGGAAGGCTAGGATTGCCTTGGAGCAATTGCACACTCACATCCAGCTTATCCCAAGTCCAAGAGAAGCTTTTGGACCTCTATAAAAGAAGAGAGAGCAAGCCGAACCAAACACACCATTTTTATTTTTATGTTTTTAGCTTAATTTTAATTCAAAGTCTTTCTTTTTAATCATTTAAGTGTATTCAGTTTGTTTTGTAAGCTTATGTTGTAATACTTTCAGTTTTAAATAAAAGTTAAGAAGTGTTTGTGAAAATGTTAGGAGGTTTTGTAACGAGCATAAATCATTCATAAAAATTCAAATAAACAAATTACAACATACTGGAGATAACATCAGAGCGTCTACTTTCCAGAAAAATCTGGCCTGGTGGTTTTTATGGTCGGGAAGTGGGTCAAAGGTCGTTACAAAATATGTATGTAAAACAGTGCACGAATTTACTAATTTTTGTTTTGATTTTTTCTAAAAAATAATTAGACATCTAGTTAGAGGCTCTAAGTCATAACTTTTGAGGGGGTAAGATTTGGATGAATTCTGGATACTTTAGACTAATGAATTTCTAAAGGGTATTTATAAAAGGGTAACGACTTTGGGAGAGCTAGGAGAGGTTCATAAGACATATATCTAGCATGGTAAATTTTGGTTTGAATTGTAGAAGTGTTTAAGTGGTACGTTTAGGACGCGTAAGTGAGTATAAAATTCTGATCTAATCCAAAAAATTTATTTAAAGTGTAGTTTGAGTATAAATGGTTGTATTAAGAGTTGGAACAGGTTTAAAAACAAGTAAGAAACTATGGTAGATAGCTTAGATATCCCATCATAGTGAGCTTACATCATAAGTGGTTGGTTTGAAATGCCTAATGATGGTAGCTTATTGTTGTGGACTTAATTGTTTAGATTATCCGTGAAGTATTGGTGAAGCTTTTGTTGGATTCTTTTGGGAAACTAAGCATCAGGTGAGTTTCATAGCCCCTTTTTCTTATGTTTTCTTGGGGTGAAAATGATGTTATGAGTTTAAATGTTTTAGTTGCTGTGATTATGTGTTTGTATGTTATGTTGTATGCTCCATAGCTTTGTGATCAATTGGAGTCGTTTATAGATGTGCTCCATGGCTTGAGTTGATCATCTTTGGGAGTTATTATTATTATTGTTGTTGTTGTGAAGTATGTTAGTTCGGTTGAAAGTGGTGCTTACCACAAATAAATCCAACTGAAGGGTTGAAATAATACCTACTGACTTTATGTTTCGATCGGAGGGTAGTGTGCTACCCATGACCCTATTGTAAGTATGGAATGATAGACCAGTGGACTGTGGTGTCATGTGTGTTGTTTTGGATTGTTTTACTAAATCCACTGCACTTGTTTTGTAAGATTTTGTTATGGGTGTTTAAACCTTGATTCTCGATCAACCATTGTGTTTGACGTTTTAAGCATCATTTTCAGGTGAGGTTCATGTGATGATATTACCGCTAAGAGAAAAGTGGCTAGAAGAGACCGTAGGGAGTGCTTGGAGTTCTATTTATGCTTTCTGTTTTGAAATAATTAATTCGTTTGCTTGAATTGTTTGGATTTGTTTGCATGTCATTTATTGACAAGACTCTTTTCTCATTAAAGACACCATTAGGTTTTGGGTATTGTTATGACACTTTGTGTCTTTGCTTTACTTAAGTATTCATTTTAGTATTCTCTATATAGACACCATGTGTTATGATGATATCCATTCTTGTTTACGCCTCGCGTTTCCGCCTTGGCGGGGTGTGACAGATTGGAATCAGAGCCTTTGGTTATAGAGAACTAGGTGATTGAGACTAGACTATAGCTTAAGGGTCCCTCATATTGGTGGTAATTTAGGGCATAAGTGTTTGGTGTTCATATATACCGTATGTTCCCGCACCTAAAAGCTTTGAAATTCTTTCTATTTGATTTACTATAATTAATTTGAATATATACTTTTTCATTATGGTTATCTAATAGTAATACCCTTTGTTATTTTTTAGTCATGTCTTCCCCTAACCCTAGGAGGATATCGTTGGGAGATTGTTTACCTCATGGACCGCGGGAGTGAGTTCGGTGACTTTTTGAGATGAGAAAAGTCAACCTAAGTGAGGCAACATAAGTTTCATTTCGTTTTCTACTCAGATGCGTTGCTTATAATATCGAGATTGCTTTTATATTTTTGGGTCACAATGTGACTTCTGTTTCGTTTGGGTCGATTGGGATTTTATGTTCGTTAAGATGGATTATCATTTTGAGTTTATATTTGGAATTTATTATTAAGTGCTATGTGGGAGTGTGTGTTATCATGAGACACTTGGGTGTGGTCTTGGAAAGAATACACGTGTGAAAACGGTTGCAATTATAATTATGGCGCGCACATAATTATAAGGCAAAACACACAGGTGGACTTGTGACTTTGATTGCATTGATCATTATTGCTTGTATGTATTATGTAAGGATGTAAGTCTGGATAGTTGTGTAGATGGTAGTGTAGATGTGATGTAAGAGCCTGTTAAGGATGGTTGTGTGGTTAGAGAATTCCTTTCTTAACCGATTGGGTGATTATATTAGGTTGGGTTGTGTAGATGGTAAGGTTCCCTTTCATCTATCATTTGCGGATACATCGGATACCTGTTGGTATTGTCGTCAAGATTCTTAAGTTGGTTCGTTAGCTCGTTGTTCGTTGAGATATCCAATGCTCGTGGTGGTATTCTAGGGTGTTGTCATAGAACTGGTGTTATATGTTCTCCGTTTGGCATTTGCATGTTTTCCTTTGTCTAAAGGTGACGATAAACATTTTGGTTGGTTCTAAGACCGTTGGTATGGATGAGTCCTTATGGTTTGTTTGGTTTGCAAGAGTTCTTTTCGTGTTCGTTTTCAAGTAAATTAATATTCTGGTATTGGAATTCTTAAGGTATTTTGGGAGTCCATTTTGCTTCATTATGTTTTTTGTGTTGGTGAGCTCATAAATTCCATTTGGAAAGTAAGGTTTGTTGTAGTCGATACCATATTGTTTCGGTGGGTAAAAAACTTCTTTTAAAACATAAAATTATATAAATAAAATGGCAAACATTTTTTTTTAAAATCATCTTTTGATTTTTCTTTTTATGAAACCATAATTATAAATATGTTTATGAAAATTTTATTTAAATTTATATTTACACTTAAAATTATTTGCATTATTAACTAAGGTGATTTTATTGTTTTAAAATGATTGGTATAAGGTTATGAGGGAAAGTTTCCTTGGGTAAAAAATTAGTTTTGTACAAAGGTTCTTAATCTTTTAATTAATAGGTCGTGGTACGTGGTATTATTCGTTGGGGGTGTTTCTAGAAATCGTTGATGTGTTTGTTAGGTCGGAGGTTCGATCTTCTTGTCGACGTTTACATTCGGTTGATTTTTTTTCTTTTTGGAATCGTGTGATTTTTGGGTCCATACCAATTGGTGCATGTGAAGTTTGAAATTTCCTCATGGCGTGGTGCTAGAGTTGATGTTAGAGTATCTTCTGGTGGTTTCGATTTGATTGTAGGAAGCGAATGGAATTATTCGCGATCCCAAGTTGGAATTAGAGAATTCTCGTTTTACTTTTGATTTAGTACCTCTTAGTTATGAGAGTGTTGATGTAGTCGTAGGAGTACCAAGGAAGATGAGTTGAGATTATGTGATATCTTTGTAGTATGTGAGCCCTCTAAAGTGTTCCTAAGGAATTAGTAGGTTTTACCCCTCGTCGTAGAATAGGATTTTGTATGGAATAAGTACAAGGAGCGACGCCGATTTGCGAAGGCTCGTGTCGTTTGACGTCTTTAGAAAGGCAAGAGGTCTGGAATGATTGCAGGAGTTGCAAGGTGAGGGTTGGTTCGAATGGTAACTTGTTATGGGAAGGTCGGTACTGCTTGGTAGGAAGATAAGGTTGGGTAGTTTGAATGTGCATAGATTTATCTCGGAAGAGTGAGATAGAAAATTCGTAGCGATGTCACCAATGAAGGGTGCACTGGGGATGAATGTAGCTAAATGTTTTGAGGGGGGATGGTACGGGAACTGTTGAAGTTACGGCTATAGCTTTTGGGTTAACCAATGCACCGCAGTTTTCATGGATGTTAATGAGCCGGATTTGTGCATGGCCGATATCGACAAGCTAGTTAACGTTTATATACAGACGATATTTTAAACCGACCCGAAGTCTAAGGAGGAGTACAAGTCGCACGTTGAAGATGATCGTGGAATAGTCAATTGAAGGAAGAGAAGATGTTAGTTGAAGTTTTCCAACAACGGTAAGCGGAGCCAAAGAGGGAGGTCCATCTAGATGTGGAAAGAAATCAATAGTCAATGAGCCAAATCTTGGCATTGCGGAAGGAGCAGACGATTTTCGTAGTATATTATGACGCGTGAAGCATGGATTTGGAGCGTGGGATGCTATAGAAAAGGGAGAATGGGTGATTGCTTGTACATCGCTACAACTGAAGGTTCTTATGAAGGATTGCCATGGCTAACGTGGTAGGTTTTGCCTTATAATGCTAGAGGCATTAAGTGAACGAGACATGGAGAGTAATCTATACGGATCATGAATGTCTCCAACACACTTTCAATCGGAAGGATTGAACATGAGGCAAAGATGATGGATGGATGTTATTTAGTGAGTTTGATTTCGAGGCCAAGTACCATCTGGGAAAGGCAAATGTAGATGTTGTACCGTGGAGTAGGAAGAAGGAGTGAAGCCAAGAATGAGTTCGAGATAGATGTACGATGATCCGATCTAGGTTTGAGAAAAGGATGTTGGTGGCATAAGATAAGATGTCCAAAGCAAAGAACGCGTCAACATAAGATGTTGCGTGGCTTGGACCAACGAGTGTGAAAAGAGATAGAGAGTGGTTCATATTGGTTAGACAAGGTTCGGACCTCCATTTGGAGAGATGTAAGGACCTTGGCTATTGAAGAGGCGTATACGACAAAGTATTCTATCCATCCTGGAGCGGATACGATGTTGTGTGGTTTTAGGTTAACTAATCGATGGCTGAGTATGAAGAAGGATATAGCTAGTTGCGGTAGTAAGTATTTAGCGTATTCGGAAGTGGAAGTTGAGTATCAAGGGTCTTCAGGATTGTTGCTACAACCTGAGTTACCCGAGTAGAAGTGGGAAAGGATAACTAAGGATATTGTTGTCAAGTTACCAAGTGTGAGTAGTGGATACGATGCGATTTGGGTGTAGTCAATGGACTGACTAAGTCACCCCATTCCTAGCTATGCTTAGGACAAGTATGGTAGATTTTAGAGGTAATTGAAATACTCACTTTCGTGAGATGAGTTTTTTTTCCTAAGGTGGGGATTATCATTCGAGTATGGATGTGCTTCATTTGAAGCATGGTATGGAAAGGAATGTAGGTTACCGTTTTATGGGCCGTAACTGGAGAGAGTGAGTTGAATGGATCGAATTTGGTACAAGAAACAACCAACAAGATAGTGGTAATACAGGAAAGGCTTGAGGCAGCCAAATTGTCGAAAGTGTTAGCTTGGTAGTAGTGGGAAACTTTTGAATTAATGCTGGTAGGTTATGGGTGGTTGAAGGTCTCACCTTGGAGAGGTGTAGTACGTTTGGAAAGAAAGACAAGTTAGAACCGAGTTATGTAGGAACATTTGAGATCTTTGGATATATTGGGCCTACAGTTCGGTTGAGAATTTCTGTCTTATGAGCTGAGTATCGGAAAATTGGATTGGGAGGTGCTGAAAGTTTGAGTAAACCTGAATTTGCGTGGATTCTTTAGATACGTTGAGCTTTGTAACATCTTATATCTTAATTTCAAGACAGTTCTTGTTTGATGAGTTGCGAGGTTAAGATATAAAACACGTTGTTACAATAACTTAAGGGTTTTGATAAGTTTTCTCGATGACGAGCGAGGTACATGTAGTGGGATGCTTCTTTTCGTTTGGGGTTGTTGTGTTGCTAATTGCACCCTTGTGGGGGTAAGCAAAGTCATTAGCAGTTGGATTCGGATTTTGGAAGTTAGTCGAGGTTAAGGTTGACAAGACTCTTTGTTTTGTCAAGGAACCGATGATGTTGTGGACCGAGAGGTCATGAGTAAAAGCGTAGTATGATAGCATTAGTGAAAGTTCGTTGGGATTCGAAGCGTGGTCCTGAGCTTACTTAGGAACGCAAGGATCAAATGAGGTCTAAGTGTCCTCCGTTGTTTGTCGATAGTGCTAATGCCTCGAGTAGTTAAATCTCGGGACGAGATTTTCTCAAGGTGGGGATACTGTGACAACCATGACTTGAGCAGGTTGGTCAAACCGTAGTGTTGACCTAAATGTATCTGTTGCAATGTATGGTTATGTGTTTATACGTGTTTATATGTGTTTGTGTGGGATATGTGAGATTGGATAATCAATCCATTGAGCGTGATCGTCTCATTGGGATTGGATTTGTGTTGAATTTTGTGAAGTTCATTTCGTTCACTTTTGGTGACAAGGAAATGATTTCGGTGATTGAAGCGGTTTCGCGTTAATTGTGTAAGTAATTATACGTATACGTATTTTTGTGTTAGTAATTTAAGATAAGTTTAGGTTTTAGAGGTTAAGTTAAGAGAAATGAGTTATTTGATGGAGAAATTTCATTTTAATCACTTATAGTGATAATGAAATTGATTGGGTATTTTGAGAGAATTGTTTTGGTTAATATGTGGATGTCTAGGTGATGGATTAAAATGGGAAGTGTGTCATTTGTGAAAGAAATGAGTTTGTTAAAATATGAGAGTTTTTGGAAGACTTTCTATTTTTAGAAAGTGAATTTGTGAAATGAAAAGTATTTTTGAAAAGTTAATTATTTTAAAAAGTCTAGTAAATTACGTTTAAGCAAAAAGGTATATGCAAATAAGCTTAGGTTTTTATAAAAACTTAATGTAAAGTAAATAATTAAGTAATTAATAAATAAATAAATAATATTTTTTTATAGATGAATAGTAAAAACGAATTTAAAGAGGATAAGGAGAAAGAAAAGAAAAAAAAGAGTTTTAAAATGAAACAAACTCTAATTAGATATTATCTATAATTAATTGGGGGCTTATAAATACAAAATAAATCACATAACCCTCCTCCTCTATTGCTCGACCGATCCAGAGAGAAAAAAAAAGAAATTTTTTTTAGGGTTTAAGGTATTTTCTAATTCTTTGTTTAATTCTAGTTTTTATTTTAATTCTTGTAATCTAAGCATGATGGATTAGGTTTAATCATGAAAATAAATTAGGGTTTATAAACTAGGGTTTTAAATTTTCTGGAGTTTATAGTTTAATGATGATTGTTTGATCATTGGTTCAATTGGTTTCATGATTTAATCATGCGTTAGGATCTAGATCGCCGGAATTAGTTGTTTAATTCACTGCAGAAAATTAGGCAGTTTTGTAACGGTCATAAATTATCAAATAAACAATTTACAACATACCGGAGATAACCTTAGAGAGTCTACTTTCCATCAAAGTTGGTCTCGTGAGTTTTTATGGTCGGGAAGTGGGTCAAAAGGTCTTTACAAAATCAGTGTGAAAAAATGTGACGAATTTCAGTTTTGATTTTGATTTTTCTAAAAATACTTAGACATCTAGTTAGACGCTCTAAATCCCGTGGAAGTTAGTTTATATATTTTGTGTCACCCCTTAATTTTTGCTAAGTAGGTTATGAAGTTTAAGTGGGTTGTCTAACGTCATACTTTTAGGGGGTCAGATTCTGGCCGAATTCTGGACACTTTTGATTAATGAATTTCTAAAGGGTATTTGTAAAAGGGTAATAACTTTGGGAGAGCTAGGAGAGGTTCATAAGACATATATGTAGCATGGTGAATTTTGGTTTGAATTATGGAAGTGTTTAAGTGGTACGTTTAAGACGCGTAAGTGAGTATAAAATTCTGCTCTAATCCAGAAAATTTAAAGTGTAGTATTGAAGTTTAAATGGTGTATATAAGAGTTGGAAAAGGTTTAAAACAAGTATAGAACTATGGTAGATAGCTTAGATATCCATCATAGTTTAGGTTACATCATATTTGGTTGAATGTCTAATTGATGGTAGCTTATTGTGTGCTTATTTGTTTAGATTATCCGTGAAGTGTTTGTGAAGCTTTTGTTGGATTCTTTTGGGAAGCTAAGCATCAGGTGAGTTTCATAGTCCCTCTTTTAGGGTTTAAGGTATTTTCTAATTCTTTGTTTAATTCTAGTTTTTATTTTAATTCTTGTAATCTAAGCATGATGGATTAGGTTTAATCATGAAAATAAATTAGGGTTTTAAATTTTCTGGAGTTTATAGTTTAATGATGATTGTTTGATCATTGGTTCAATTGGTTTCGTGATTTAATCATGCGTTAGGGTCTAGATCGCCCGAATTAGTTGTTTAATTCACTGCAGAAAATTAGGCAGTTTTGTAACGGTCATAACTCAATCATAAATTATCAAATAAACAATTTACAACATACTGGAGATAACCTCAGAGAGTCTACTTTCCAGCAAAGTTGGTCTCGTGAGTTTTTATGGTCGGGAAGTGGGTCAAAAGGTCTTTACAAAATCAGTGTGTAAAACTGTGACGAATTTCAGTTTTGGTTTTGATTTTTCTAAAAATACTTAGACATCTAGTTAGAGGCTCTAAATCACGTGGAAGTTAGTTTTTATATTGTGTGTGACCCCTGAATTTTTTCTAAGTAGGTTATGAAGTTTAAGTGGGTTATCTAACGTCATACTTTTAGGGGGTCAGATTCTGGCCGAATTCTGGACACTTTGGATTAATGAATTTCTAAAGGGTATTTGTAAAAGGGTAATGACTTTGGGAGAGCTAGTAGAGGTTCATAAGACATATATGTAGCATGGTGAATTTTAGTTAGAATTATGGAAGCGTTTAAGTGGTGCGTTTAGAGCGCGTAAGTGAGTATAAAATTATGGTCTAATCCAGAAAATTTAAATTGTAGTATTGAAGTATAAATGGCATATATAAGAGTTGGAAAAGGGTGAAATCAAGTATAAAACTATGGTAGATAGCTTAGATATCCATCATAGTTGAGGTTACATCATAATGGGTTGAATGCCTAATTGATTGTAGCTTATTGTGTGCTTAATTGTTTAGATTATCCGTGAAGTGTTTGTGAAGCTTTTGTTGAAATCGTCTGGGAAGCTAAGCATCAGGTGAGTTTCATAGCCCCTTTTTCTTATGTTTTCTTGGGGTGAAAATGATGCTATGAGTTTAAATGTTTTAGTTACTGTGATAATGTGTTTTAAATGAGGCATGGGCTATACGTGACTATTGTATGTTATGTGCTACTTGCTATTGTTGTGGATCGTGGGACACGTTCCGTTCCCTTGTTTGTTGTGCTTGAGCGTGACCGTCTCAAGGCATTGATGGATTGTTAGTAGTGAGCGTGACCGTCTCATTACATTGTACGTTTTGATTTTATGTTTGTGATGATTGAGCGTGAACGTCTCAATGTGGATTGATGTGATTGCATGTTAGCTTGTATGATAGTACGTTGTATGTCCTGCTATGTTATGTTTTATTTATCACAGTAATTGGATTTAAAGGTTTGTTTTGCGTGTCTTAAACCTATGACTCTCACCAACCATTGTGTTGACGGTTTTAAGCATCATTTTCAGGTGAGCTTAATGGTGCTAAGATAGAGCGCAGTGGCTAGAAGAGACCGTAGGATGCTTGGAGTTTATTTATGCTTTCTGTTTTGAATAATTGCGTTTGCATGAATTGTTTGGATTATGTTTTGCATGTCATTTATTGACGAGACCTCTTTCTCATTAATAAAGACACCATTAGGTTTTGGGTATTGTTATGACACTTTGTGTCTTTGCTTTACTTTAGTATTCATTTTAGTATTCTCTATATAGACACCATGTGTTGTGATGATATCCATTCTTGTTTACGCCTCGCGTTTCCGCCTTGGCGGGGTGTGACAGATTGGTATCAGAGCCTTTGGTTATAGAGAACTAGGTGGTTGAGCCTAGACTATAGCTTAAGGGTCCCTCATATAGTTGTATTTTAGGGCATAAGTGTTTGTGTACGTATATACCGTATGTTCCCGCTACCTAAAAGCTTTGAAATTCTTTCTATTTTGAATTACTACTATATAATATGAAATATATACTTTTTCATTATGGGGATCTAATAGTATATACCCCTTTGTTATTGTTTTAGTCATGTCTTCCCCTACCCCTAGGAGATATCGTTGGGAGATTGTTTACCTCACTGGACCCGCGGAGTTGGGTGACTTTTGAGAGAGAAAAGTCAAACCCAAGCGAGGCCCAACATAAGTTTATTTCGTTTTCTACCTCGATGCGTTGCTATAATCGAGGATTGCTTTTGGCTACTCACAAAACTAAAGAACAAATGAGACAGGAGGAAGCTGGATTGGAAGAGGCTATAAAGTTGCAAGCTCAATTGAATGAAGAAGTTGCAAAGCAGATTCATTTAGATAAAATGATAGCCAAAAGAATGGCACAAGAGGAAGAATTATCAGAACAACAAAAGAAAAGAAAAGCTCAAGTTCAATTTGAAGCTCAATTTTATACTGAAGAAGACTGGGATGCTATTAGAGCCAAGCTAGAAGCAAATGCAGAGTTGACAAAAGATGTGTTGGGAAAGGATTTGCCTGAACAAGATTTTGCAAAAAGAATGGTAGATATGGTGAATCAAAGAAAGAAACACTTTGCAGAGGAAAGAGCTAAGGCAAAGAGAAATAAACCCATGACTCAGTCACAGTTGAGAATCTACATGTCAAACTATCTGAAGAATCAAGGAACTTGGAAGCTTTCTCAGTTAAAGAAGTTAAGGTTTGAAGAGATTAAAGAAGAATTTGATAGAGTAGTTCAGCAGATTGACACTTTTGTTCCTATGGATTTTGAAGCTACAAAGGCAAAATTGAAAAGATATGGAGAAGAGCTTCAGACAAAAACTTCAAAGAAACAAAAGATTGATGATAAAGATGTTCCAGCTATAGGAGAAAAAGTTGTTGAAGTAAAGGAAGAAGAGCCAGTAAAAAGAACAGGAAAAAGAAAGAAGCAAAAGGCTAGGAAAGGTATAAGTGTTGACAAGAATGCACAAGGAGATTCAGAGACTGATAAAGAGGAATCAGTGGAAGCTATGAATCCTACTCCTTTGGCTACAAAATCTAATAGTGTGGTAAATTGGAAGATATTTCAGCAAGGTCAAAGAAGTATTTATCAGATAATAAGAGCAAATGGAGCTGATACAGTCTACATGAGCTTTGGAGCTATGATTAAAGACTTCACAAGAGAGGATCTTATAGAGCTGTACAGGTTGGTAATGCAAAAGTATGGAACAAATAGGCCTGAGAATGCTTATGACAGAGTGCTTTGGAGTGACCTCAAGACTGTGTTTGATCGACCTCTCAATGAAGATGCGATTTAGAGCTTACCACTTTAACAGAAGATGATTAGTTGGAAGTATTATGATAAATGTGTAGTACATTATTTAACATTGGAGGCATCTTCTATATATATGTTAGCAGATAGGAAATATCCTTTGTCAAAAGATGCTTGCCAAGTGATGCTAAAGACGAAGCTTCTAGATGGAACAATGGATGAAGTTTGTTATAAATTATTAAAGATGATTGAGAAGTAAGCTGGGATAAGAAAGTGATAAATTTATCAGTAGCAGTAGGCATATTTTTGGAAATTGTGGACTATAATGGAAGAGAGAAGGGTTTGGGTGTTGGTTAACCACCACACAACAAATGGTCATCAGTTCACCATGCTTAATAGGCATAAGAACTGGCTAGTCCAAAGCAAACGGCTTTGGTAAAGACTTCTCAAATCCATTTATGGTTGACAGTTCTTACCAACAACTGTAATGGTAAATCAAATGCACATAGTATTAGCACTAAAGCATTAGCTACTCAGAGTCAAAATGGGTTGTACTGGTAAAGAGAACTCAAATCCGTTGATAGCTGATAGTTTGCTAAAAACTATAAGGTTATCAATGCACCTTGTTATTGCAATGAAGCATTGACTAGTCCATAGCAAATGGCTCATGGTAAAGACATATCAAATCCGTTGATGGCTGGTAGTTTGCCAAAAACTACAAAGCCAACTTAGTTGGATGTTGCTGTGTAGTCTGGAAGAAGAAGACAAAAGACTAAAGACAAAGTAAGATCTGGTTTTTAAAGAACATCAAACAGATCATCATCAAGAGAACTAAGGACTTAAAGACATGCTTGGATACAATTCTCAAAAGCCCAAACTAAAGACAACTGAAGAAACTTGAAGTTAACAAGTGAAGTTCAAGTTTAGGGGAGGATTGTTAGGAATTTTGTATAACAGACTTAATTCTGTTAGTATTATAGTTAGTTCTGTGCTATGTATAATCGTAGT
This sequence comes from Tanacetum coccineum, assembly GCA_026074375.1. NCBI lineage: Eukaryota > Viridiplantae > Streptophyta > Magnoliopsida > Asterales > Asteraceae > Tanacetum > Tanacetum coccineum. Next base: position 23,773 of record BQNB010085557.1, read on the forward strand.
ACAGGTAGATAAGGAATATCATGAGTTAGTACAGGTAGTGTTAAAAGTAAAACTGCTTATGTAAAAGTTTTAAGCCTGCTTAACGCAAAAATTAGTAGATTAGAAGATATGCAAGTAGATATCTTAGGAAAGGGATATGCTTATCGTTATAGTGTTTTGTAAAGCCCATTAGGTTTCCTTATTTATAAAAAGGAACCCTAGGCAAGTCAGTAGATATATGTTCTAAACACAAGATAATAAAGATTTGAATAGTAACATAGTTTTGTATCTGTAACTAGCAGAATTCAAAGTTTAATATAAAAAATTCTTTTGGTATTACATTATTGTTTTCTTAGCATATTGATTAGATTCTGCAAAATCAAAAGTGCTCATTTAGTGTTTTCCATCATTGTTACGTTAGATTCTATCTAAGGCAACAAACTCCTTTACGACAAGCTGAAGGTCTGATTCTATTCAGTACATTTGATCCATACAGACATCCACATAAAGATTGTTACATGTGCTTTGATTTTGCTTAGTATCGTGTAGCAGCGAGTTATGTTTGAGTTGTTTTAGAATTTGTGTTAGTTGTTCGTGAAGCTTTTTGTTGTTGAATCTTTAGAAAGACTAAGCAAAGGTGAGTTTTATTATAGCCCCTTTTCTCCATTTATTTTTGGGTGAGAATATGCTTGTCTGTCCGTGTAAAATGAATTTTTTAAGCTTGTTTGTAGTTTGTGTATTGGATTGTTGGGACACGTTCCATCTCGTTGTGTTGCGATATTGATTATTAGGTATTGTGGATCCTAATATGCAAAATAGTGGAGACGAGTGGTAAGACTACGTGACTAATATGAGGCCCCATGTTAGCGCACATATGAAGTTGGTATGATTGTAAATCGTGGCACGAATCCGTCCCGTGAGTAAGTTATTTGTTGTCATGAATTATTTATGGGTAATTGTGTGCAGCACGGCTCATATGAAAGTTTTTAGATATTATTATATGTCTAAACGCTATGAGTCTCGCTTAACTATTAATGCCGTTTATAAGGCAACATTTTCATTGAGCTTAAAGTGTGCTAAATAGAGCGAAGTGGCTCGAAAGACCGAAGGATGATTAGTTAATTTTATGCTTTCTGTTTGAATAAATGCGTTTGCATGAATTGTTTGGATTATGTTTTGCATGTCATTTATTGACGAGACCTATTTCTCATTAATAAAGACACCATTAGGTTTTGGGTATTGTTATGACACTTTGTGTCTTTGCTTTACTTTAGTTTTCATTTTAGTATTCTCTATATAGACACCATGTGTTGTGATGATATCCATTCTTGTTTACCCTCGTCAATTTTCGCCTTGTGGGGTGGTGAACATGATGTGTATCAGAGCTTTGGTTATAGAGAACTAGGTGGTTGAGCCTAGACTATAGCTTAAGGGTCCCTCATATAGTTGCAATTTTAGGGCATTACAGTGTTTGTGTAGATGTATATACAGCTATTGTTCTCAGCTACCTAAAAGCTTTGAAATTTTTTCTATTTTGAATTACTACAATATAATATAAAATATATACTTTTTCATTATGGGGATCAAATCGTAATATACCCTTTGTTATTGTTTTAGTCATGTCTTTCCCTACCTTAGGAGATATTGTTGGGAGCATTATTTTACCTCACTGGACCCTGAGTTGGGTGACTTTTGAGAGAGAAAAGTCAAACCCCAGCAAGCCCAACATAAGATATTTCATTTTCTACCTCCGATGAGTTGCATAATCGAGGATTGCTTTATATTTTGGGTCCTATGAGTGACTTCTGTTTCGTCTGTAGATTTGGGATTTTATGGTTCGTTAGATGGATTAATCATGTTTTGTTATATTGGGTTATTATAAGTGTTATGGGTAGATATGTGTTATCATTGAGCATATGTGGTCTTGGAAGTACGTACACGTGTGAACAAGGTGTCAATTCGAATTATAATGGATCGCGAACATAGATTTATAAAGGTAACACAAAAAGATAAGAAAGAAATCCAAATCAAAAGTCACGTGGACTTGTGACTTTTGATTGGCACTTGATCATTGTTTGCTTGTATGTAATAATGTAAGGATGGTAGTCTGGATAGTTGTATAAATTGTAGTGTAGATGTGATGTGAGATCCTGTTGAGGATGTTTGTGTGGTTAGAGAATTCCTCTCTTAACCGATTGGGCGATTATATTAGGTTGGGTTGAGTAGATGGTAAGGTTCCCTTTCATCTATCATTTGCGGATACATCGGATACCTGTTGGTATTATCATCGCGATTCTTAAGTTGGTTCGTTAGCTCGTTGTTCGTTGAGATATCCAACGCTCGTGTTGGAATTCTAGGGTGTTATCATAGAATTGGTGTTCTATGTTGTCCGTTCAGCGTTTTGATTGTTTTCCTTTGTCTAAAGGTGACGATACTTTTTGGTTTGGTTCTAAGACCGTTGGTATGAGATTGAGATCCTTAATGGTTGTTTGGTTTGTAAGGAGTTCTTGGTCGATGTTCGGTTTCAAGTAAATATAAAATTTTTGGTATTGGAATTCTTAAGGTATTTTGGAGTCTATTTTGCTATCATGATGTTTTTTTGTTGTGAGTCATAAATTCCATTTGAAAGTAAGTTATTGTAGTTGATACCATATTGTTTAGGTGTTAAAAACTTCTTTTAAAAATAAATTATATAAATAAAATGCAACACGTTTTTTTTCAAAATCATCTTTTGATTTCTTTTATGTAAACCATAATTAAAATAAATAGTTTATGAAAATTTTATTTAATTTATTTTTACAACTTAAAATTATTTGCATATTAACTAAGGTGATCCTATTGTTTTAAAATGATTGTATAAAGGTTATGAGGGAAAGTTTTCCTTGGGTAAAATCGTTTTGGAACAAAGGTTTCTTAATCTGTTAATTATGGGTCGTGGGTACGTGGGTATTATTCATTGGGGTATTTCTAGCAATCTTTGATGCGTTTTGTTAGAGTCGGAGGTTCGTTCTCTTGTTGACGTTTACTTCGTTGATTTTTTTTCTTTTCAGGAATCGTGTGATTTTGGTCCATACAATTGGTGCATATGAAGTTTGAAATTTCCTCATGGCATGGTGCTAAGTGGTGTTAAGATGCGTATCTTCTGGGTGGTGCGATTGATGGTAAGTAAAGCCGAATCGGAATTAATTCGCGATCACCAAGCTGGAATTAGAGAGTTCTCAGGTTTTAACTTTTGATTTCGTAACCATCTTAGTTAAGAGTGTTGATGTAGTCGTAAGGAGAGAATTAGTTGATGAGAATAAGGAAAAAGATTGGTATGCTACGAGAAGGTAGTTAAAATGCCTTGGTATTTTTGGAGAGTGCTTAAGGTCATGGAACAAACAAACTAAGAGAATACGAATGGTCACGTAAGAGATTACCAAGGAGAGCATGAGTTAGATTATGTGATAAAATTTGTAGTATGTGAGCCCTCTAAAGTGTTCCTAAGGAATTAGAGTTTTTACAAAACCCCTCCGTCGAGAAAATGATTTTCGTATGAATTAGTACAAGGAGCGACGCCGATTTGCAAAGGCTCGTGTCGTTTGGCATCTTTAGAAAGGCAAGAGGTGTGGAATGATTGCAGGAGTTGCAAAGGTTGGGTTGGTTCGAATGGTAACTTGTTGTGGGAAGCGTCCGTATTGTATGATGAGAAGAAAGGTGGGTAGTTTAGGATGTGCATGGAGGAGTTGAGAAGAGTGAGATAGAAAATTCGTATGTGATGTCACCAATGGAGGGTGCACGGGGATGACGTAGCTAAGACTATTTTTAGGATGCGTAATGGACACGTTGAAGTTTACGGCTATGCCTTTTGGGTTAACCAATGCACCAGCGGTTTTCATGGAGTTAATGAGCCGGGTGTGCATGGCCGTATATAGACAAGCTAGTTAACGTATATATTCGGACGATATTTTAAACCGACCCGAAGTCTAAGGAGGAGTACGAGTCGCACGTGAAGATGATCGTGGAGTCACTGAAGGAAGAGAAGATGTACGTGAAGTTTTCCAACAACGTGGAAGCGGAGCAAAGAGGAAGCTATCTAGATGTGGAAGGAATCAAATGGGTAATGAGCCGATCTTGGCATTACCGGAAGGAGCAGACGATTTCGTAGTATATTATGACGCGCGAAGTAAGGATTTAGAAGCATGCTTGGAAAAAAAAGGAGAAGGTGATTGCTTGTACGTCGCGACAACTGAAGGTTCTTAAGAAGAATTGCATGACTAACGTGGTAGGTTTTGCCTTATAATGCTAGAGGCATTAAGTGAACGAGACGTGGAGAGTGATCTATATGGATCATGAACGTTTCCAACACACTTTCAATCAGAAGGATTGAACATGAGGCAGAGGCGATGGATGAAGTTATTTAGTGAGTACGGTTTTAAGGCCAAGTACCATCTGGGAAAGGCAAATGTAGTTGTTGAATCGTGGAGTAGGAAAAAGAGTGAAGCCAAGAATAAGGTGCTGTTTGTTTATTAAGAGGCTTTGAATCTGAATCTGACTCGCACATCTGAATCTGAATCTGAGGCGTAAATGTCTGAATCTGAATGAAATAATATTGTTTGTTTTTTGTAAAAAATGTGTCTGAATGATATTAATATATAACAGTTTCATTCTTATGATACATAAACGATTATAAACATTAAATAGAACAATTGA
>BQNB010085558.1:1366-28443 GCA_026074375.1 Tanacetum coccineum
CTTTTGCCTTGGTCAAGGGCATTCGGTTAGGATCTGTATTAGGGTTGCTATATAAGTATATACTAAGCCACGAACCAACGGGTTTGAACATCTACACGGGCACCTTTTGTGCATTAAATTGCATACATATATGTCGAGCTTCGGTGTCATGAGCTTAGTGCAACAGTAGATATTATTTATGTGGTACTGTATTTGTTATAGTAGACCCATACATTTTGGAAAATCAACGATTTCACTGTCCATACTACTTATTGAACATTACTAATTTCTGAACACTTTTCATTATATTGCGGCGAAGCAATAAACACTAAACTCTTTTGGTTCTACATTTACTCTTACATTTTTGGCGATTATTATAAGGATTGAAATAATCATACATACTTTATAAATCTTTGGATTCCAACATTTACATTTATACTTACAAAACTCTATGAACTCACCAACTTTAATGTTGACACTTTTAAGCATGTTTTTCTCAGGTGAATTAGATGCTTGGATTATTTGATGTGCATTAGAGTCTTTACATTCAAGTTTTTCATGGTGATGCAATTATGGGACAACTATTATTTTGATTTCAGAAAATCAACAAGATTGTTTTACAAACGACACATTTAGAGGTCGTTCTCTTGTATCTAGCGCTGTGTATTATGAAGTAACGCCCCCGGACATATTTCCGCTGCGACACATTTTTGGGGGTGTTACAGATTGGTATCAGAGCCAAGGTTATAGAGAACTAGGTTGCATATTTTACCCTAGACTATAACTATTTTTTTACGAACATTGCATCATGTCAAACATTTTCAAAGTGCATACACACTACTTGCTTATGTGCTTACACTACTTGTTGCATTATGTGCTTACATGACTTACATATATATAATATATATATGTTTACATCCCTTTGCGTATATCGTACGATATTTATATAAGAGTTATTTATATAAATACCAGAACGTCTTCTTAGACATTGTGAGTTGCACAATGGTCTCACTTCGTTCTCAGACATTGTAAGTTAAACAATGGTCCCCAAGAATATTTTTCATAACTTTATACAATATCGTATTGCGCGAAAGTCATCATAATTTTTTGTTTGCATAGGATTATTTATGAATCTAAGTATTACAAGTCTTGTATGGGCGAGACTTGTAATAGGAGTTATGATATGATAATTGCTATGCTGACTCGTTCGTAATGACCTTTATCTTATTTACTTTAACCGAGTACTCATCAACTGTCTTGAACTCTATGTCGATTTCCCCTGATTGTTTCACCCTCCGTCTCCGAGGACGAGTTTTAAACACTCGTCCCATACACATTAGAGCACCTGCATCGTCATGTCATCTACCACCTTGAAAACTTTGTGTGTACGCGTGTTGCATCAGAAATTATTAAGTAGGATGATTTATAATCTCTTTATTTAAAAGGATTGGGACGCCTTTTCGGTTAAATAAAGAAATTGTAAATCACCGAACCATAAGTTTATCAATTCATTATTTACATAAATTGGGACGCTTCTTTATGCAAATAATGAATTATAAATGAGTGGGCTTAATGGTATCCAATATGACACGAGTATAAACTCGAACCCGACAATCATCGGAATCCGTTAAAAAGGTCTAGAGACACAATAATGTCTTGCCACTCCGCAGAAATCTTAAGGCCTCGCTTGGAATTACCTTATCTCATTCCTAAGTTATTACTTTTGCCGTTACAAATCTTTGCGATCATGAACTGTTTGTGGAGCTAACCGATTTGCGCACACTTGAACTAATGGAGTTGATTTATCCTCGAGCTAACGACTGAGTACCTTATTCCGCCGTCTATCGCATAAGCTCTCCCGCGAGCTCCTCACATTTGCTGAACTTTATCTTGAGAATACTGTTTCTTGAAATGTCCTCATTCTCGGCATCCCATCACCATTTGTTATAGTTATTGACGATATGGTCGCTGCTGTTGGGTCCTGGAACGGTCCCAGCTGGTACAACTTTATCCAATAGGTAATGCAACCCTCCTTAAACCAGATAAACACCTACCGACGAAACAGATAGTCGGACTATTCAATTCGGGCCACTAGTATGAAGACTTAGGTCGCGATACATCCTGGAACTGCCAAGTAAGTTGGGTGCTTACATCCATAAGCCACGTTGATGTGAATCATCGAACATTACAGATAGCAGAAAAGAGACTCCGTCATGGAACATTTAAAACTTTATACAGACACACTCACGTGACTACACTTTCTTTTGATGATTTCACTATTAAAAGATTGTTTTTTTTACACGGTTATATCAGTCATAAGATCTGTAATGATTTTTTTTTGAGATACCCTTTTGATGGATTAAATATCCTAGTCAAACCTAGCCAAAACTTTTGTTATACCGAGGAGTGTTGAAGCATTAAATTTTGCTGAATTAAGTTAGCAGCGTCTTGTTTAGAACTGGGCTATTAAATCTTAAATCTTTTCTTGGCCACTCAATCGGTTAACACAAATTAAATCTCGGGACGAGATTTCTTTAAGGGGTAGGTACTGTAACATCCGAGAATTTTTGAAATTTTAAAAGACTATTTTAACCTTTGACTTTTCGAGTCTGACTTGACTTTTTGACTTTTGACGTTTTATTGTCTAATAAAAGCAATTACCGCGTGGCCGGTAAAATTTTCGGAACGTATTTAAATAATAAATCTTATTTATTATTACACACCGCGAGTACAAAGTTATTTTTTTTAACTTATTTGATTCGAAAACGAAAAAGATATATATTAATTCATAGTTGATTTATCAAAAACGAACCACTAAATTACGTTTTCACAACTCGGACTCTAAAGCAATTTGATGTAAAACGATATTTCGGACAACTTTTTAGTTTTGGCCGAGACACGAAAACAAACAGAAAATGGCTGAAATAACCTCGCAAAATTTTGAACACAACGCGTACCGGCCCATGAATAATTAAATTTATATTTAATTACCACTTTTTATTAAATAAAAATATTTAATAAATTAGTTAATATTTATCCAATAGCGTTTATTTAAAAACGCGAACGTTGAAATTAAAGTTTTATTTTTCGGACAAAGCTTACTCGCGACACCCAATGGTACCAAATAAATAATAATGATTTAAATATATTTTATAAAAATATTTATAAAATATTAGTCGAGTGAATACTCATTTTCGCGGGAAAAACAATTTGGAAAACAATGGCGCAATTTTCGTATTTTAATTCCTCCGTTAAGTCGCTCAAACGAGTCCCGAACCATTAATTATCGGAAGTTACACTTGTAGTCCCTGTGGTGGTATTTATAAATTTAACCCTATACTATATAACACTTGCTATTTTTTTGAAAACTTTTTAGTATAATTATATATAGATTTAGGGTTCACTTCATTTTTCATTTGATGCAAACCCTAGCCCTTTTTTTTTCTTTCTCTCCCATTCCCGGCGCCGCTCCGGCGATCTCCGACCACCCTCCGGCCGACACCATCACAACCACATCACCCCTGTCGTACCTCCACCACCAACACACCATCATCATCTCCTCCATCCACCCACCTCCGATCCACCAACAATATCATCACCACACCACCACCGACGTCACCACGCCATTCGAACGCCACCAACCTACCATAGCTCCATCATCTCCTTCACGCTGTCATCTTCATCCCCGTCAACATACCACCCCACCACCGAATCGACAGCATCATCGCCACCATTTCTACACACGGCATCCACAGCCGCGGCACCATTTAAACCACCACAGCACCACCGCAGCCCTCACCGTCACCAGCCACCACGAGGGTGCGTCTGGTTTGTCTCGGCATCATCAGGGTTCTGTTGGTTTTAAATCAAATAGGGTGCGTGTGTTTTTCGTTTAGCACCAACGAGGTGTGTTGGTTTGATAGAACAAGGGTGCGCCTAGTTTGTTAATTGCACCGAGAGGGTGCGTTCGGATCTGGGTCAGCGAAGGAGTGGGTTTGGTTGTCCCTAGCAACACCACGGGTGCGGTTGGCCTTCGATTCAGCCACCACCATGGTGTGCGTATGGTTCATAAATGCACGCGGGTGCGTTTGATTTTGTTAACAAACCCATATAGGGTGCGTTTTGGTTGGCAGTGGAAGCACCAAGGGTGCGTTTGGGTCTGGAAATAGCTCAAGGGCGCGTTTGTTTGCTCGATTCAACGCCAAGGATGCGTTTGGCTTTCTGTTATGCACCAAAGGGTGTGTTTGGCTTTAAAAACCACCCAAGAGGTGCGTTTGGTTTTCAATTTAGCTCCATAGGGTGCGTTTGGCTGTAACAACACCAGCAGGGGTGTTTGGTTTGCTGGATAACACCAGCAGGGGTGTTTGGTTTGCTGGATAACACCCAAGGGATGTGTTTGGGTGAGCAGGAAATACATAAGGGCGTGTTTGGGTGAGCAGACACAACCTTTAGGGTGGGTTTTTATTTATACAAATCGATTAATAAATATATCATAAGATTTTATAAATATAAAACCGGATTAAATGGTGGTTAATGGTTAAATAAATGTATTATATATTATTTAATCTCGCCTAATTATATATATTGCGCGAGTAATTTGCAACGCGGATTGATCGACGATGAATCTTTGATCATACGAGGTGATCGAAGTAAAACCTGACTAACCCTTATATCCTATATTAAAACCGAAAAATATATATCCAGGGGATATCAAGTTTTCGTAGCCCAAGTAATGGAGAAGAAGTCAGACGAAAAACGACTAGAAGATATACCGGTAGTCAGAGAATTTCTGGAAGTTTTTCCTGAAGATCTACCCGGCCTTCCTCCAGTTCGCCAAGTAGAATTTCAAATAGATTTAATTCCAGGAGCGGCACCAGTAGCCCGAGCACCTTACAGATTAGCTCCTTCAGAAATGCATGAATTATCTAACCAACTACAAGAGTTAGCAGACCGAGGTTTTATCCGACCAAGTACTTCACCCTGAGGAGCTCCTGTCTTATTTGTTAAAAAGAAAGACGGATCTTTCAGAATGTGTATCGATTACCGAGAGCTAAATAAACTCACCATAAAGAATCGTTACCCATTACCCAAGATCGATGATTTATTCGACCAACTTCAAGGTTTGAGTACTTACTTAAAGATTGACTTAAGATCAGGCTATCACAAACTGAGAGTCAGGGATGAAGATATTCCCAATACTGCTTTCAGAACGCGGTACGGACACTATGAATTCCATGTAATGCCATTTGGTTTAACTAACGCGCCTGCTGTGTTCATGGATCTCATGAATCGTGTGTGTAAACCATACTTGGATAAATTTGTGATAATGTTCATTGATGATATTCTTATCTACTCCCGTAACAAGGAAGAACACGCAGATCACCTGAGAATAATCCTGGAATTACTCAAAAAGGAGAAATTGTATGCCAAGTTTTCCAAATGTGATTTCTGGATCAGTATCGTGCAATTTCTCGGGCACGTAATTGACAGCCAAGGAATTCACGTTGACCCCGCCAAGATTAAAGCAATTAAGAATTGGGCATCTCCTACTACACCTACAGAAGTACGCCAATTCATTGGGACTCTTACCCCTTTTTTTTCTTTTTCCCCCTTTCCACTTTTTTCTTTTTACTCTTAGCACGGGCCTAACAATCAGAGATTCATTGAAGGTTTTTTGAAGATTGCAAAGTCTTTGACAGAATTAACCCAGAAAATCAAGAAGTATATCTGGGGAGAAGACCAAGAGTCAGCTTTCCAACTACTAAAACAAAAATTGTGTGCAGCTCCAATCTTAGCATTACCAGAAGGAAACGATGACTTTGTCGCTTACTATGATGCATCACATCAAGGTTTTGTGCGGTGTTAATGACAAAAGAGTAAAAGATTAGTGCATATGGAATCCCGACAACTCATAAGCATCATGAAGAGATTTACCACAACACGACTGAATTAGGAGCTATAGTGTTCGCTCTTAAAATTTAGAGACATAATCTATATGGCATAAAGTGTACTGTGTTCACTGATCATAAAAGTATTCAACATATCCTTGATCAGAAAGAGTTAAACATGAGACAACGTCGTTGGCTAGAATTGCTCGCAAATTACGATTGTGAGATTCGTTACCATCCTGGAAAGGAAAATGTTATAGCAGATGCCTTAAGTCAGAAGGAACGAATCAAACCACTCCGAGTTAGGGCATTTAGTCATGACCCTTCACCTAAAATTACCATCACAAATCCTCGAAGCCCAAACCAAGGCAATCAAAGAAGAGAACATTGAAGCTGAGAATTTATGAGGAATGGACAAAGCATTTGAAGTACGTCCTGATGGAACCTGATGTATCAAGAATCAAAGTTGGTTACCACTCTTTGGTAATTTGAGGGACTTAATCATGCATGAATCCCATAAATCAAAGTATTCCATCTACCCAGGTTCTGACAAGATGTATCAGGATCTAAAGAAACTCTATTGGTGGCCTAACATGAAGGCAATCATCGCTGAATATGTCGGCAAGTGTTTGACATGCTCTAGAGTTAAAGCAGAATGTCAGAAGCCATCCGGCTTACTGATACAACCAGATATTCCTACATGGAAATAGGAAAGAATAACGATGGACTTTTGTTATAAAACTACCCAAAACATTAAGCAGACATGACACAATTTGGGTCATTGTAGACCGCTTTACCAAATCAGCATATTTCATCCCCACTAAAGCAACAGATAGTATGAAAACCAGTGTCGATATCCATCATATCAGATCATGACAATCATTTCACATCCAGATTCAGGCAGTCAATGCAGAATGCTTTGGGTACTCAATTAGACATGAGTACGGCATATCATCCCGAGACTAATAGACAAAGTGAAAGAACCATCCAAACACTCGAAGACATGCTTCGAGCCTGTGTTATAGATTTTGGAAAAGGATGGGAGAGACACTTACCACTGGTAGAATTTTCTTACAATAACAGTTACCATGCTAGTATTAAGGCAGCACCATTCGAGGCACTTTATGGTCGAAAGTGTCGATCACCTGTCTACTGGGCCGAAGTTGGAGATGTCCAACTCACGAGACCAGTGATAATCCATGAAACCACCAAAAAGATAGTACAAATCTGACAATGCTAGACCGGCAAAGGAGTTATGCCAATGTAAGGTGAAAGCCTTTGGAATTCCAAGTTAGATATCGTGTTATGTTGAAAGTGTCACCTCGAAAAGGTGTCATCCGATTTGGAAAGCGAGGAAGGCTTAACCCCCGGTACATTTTACCATTTAAGATCCTTAAAAGGGTCGGCCTAGTGGCATACAAACTTGAGCTTCCTTAAGTACCCAGTAATGTCCATAGTACTTTCCACGTTTCTAATCTAAAGAAATGCCTATCTGACGAATCCCTCGTCATTCCAATGAAAGAGCTTCGACTCGATGACAAACTCAACTTTGTGGAAGAACCAATAGAAATTATGGATCGAGAAGTCAAGCAACTAAGACAAAGTCGTATCCCTATAGTCAAAGTAAGATGGAACTCTAAAAGAGGACCAGAATTTACGTGGGAACGCGAAGATCAAATCGTTGCCATGTATCACATCTAATTTCCAAATATCACTCCAATATCTAACTAAATCTCGGGACGAGATTTCTTTAAGGTTGGGAGACTAACAAGCCACAAATTTCATCTATGTAATTATCCATCTATTAAATTAGATGTAATTTTCCTCAGTGTAATTATCCATCTATTAAATTAGATGTAATTTTTTCTCAATGTAATTTCCATCTATTAAATTAGATGCAACCATTCTCATGGAAAGATTTTTACATCCATAATGTAACGTAACTTACATAACCAAAGTAAACGAGCTCACGTAACCTACCAATGCAAATTTCATCAACGTTTATGTCAAGTAAACATTATAATATGTCAAGCAATATGTTTTAATCACCATTTTACCATACGTTATCTATTTAACGTACTTTCCATAACGTTATTATAAAACGGACTTTATACATTAACGTCTATATCAAAACCCTAACTTTATGTAATGTTTACATACAAAACATATGTACAAGCTTATAAGGCTTGTGTACAAGTTTTCAATACATGAAGTTCAAATATCCTTTCCCTCTAAAAAACCAGGACACATTTTAATGCCTCTGTGTGAAAGTCAAGTAAGCACGAGATTAAATAAGCCATTTTCCTCCAAATAATTTTAAGCTTTAGTACCACTTTCAGACACGAGTTACAAGCACTCCAATGCATCATATTTAAACATTTTCCCTCTCTAATCTTAACCCTAGCTCGACTTAAACCTAAAACCCTAGCCCAAAAACCCTAGCCCAAAAACCCTAAACAAACCGTTTCACCCTAAACTTGTTCGAACCAAGTTACAACCAAGCAACCACCCTTATTCATGATTCACCACCATGCCTACCACCTTGCTAAGCACCTCCATCACCTCCTTGTCACCACCCTAGCACCCTAGCACCTTGTCACACCCTTGCTCACCAAGCAAACACCCTCGTCACCCTCCTTTAATAACCGAACCCCTCACCACAACCTTACACCTTGCTATGCTAGTCCCTAGCCCTCCTTAGTCATACCTAGCATCCTTTGGTCACTACTCTACTACACCTTGGCCACCACTCCACTCAACTTGGCCACCACTCTAAGGTTTTGAGCCTATATATACACGCATACAAACACACTTCTTTAACTCACCATTTAAACTCAAAGCTACCTCAAAACTATGATCTATCCAAGCCATAGAAGATAAGAAAGGAAGGATAAGCTAAGTAAAAGCCAAGGCTTAAAAAGAAAGAAGTTCTTGAATTCATCTACAAGTTTTTGAATCATAATAAGCAATTTTGACCCATTTCAAGCTCTAGTAAGTCTTCACCTTGTTCTATAAGCTCTTGTCTTATTTTAGATCCTTAATAAGCTCTATTAGATCATGTATAAGCTGCTTGTATAAGCCTTAAACCATAAAACCATTTGTTTGGTTTTCCTAAACTAAACCGTGCCCTAAATTTAACCCCTAAAAGCCATTTCGACCCCTAATAAGCTATGAATGCTAGAAGTTGTGAAAGTTACGATATATACCCCTTGCATGGATTATAATTACAAAACATGTCCAAATTGCCATGCAAGCTTATTTTAACATTTCAAAAGATATTTATAGGTTATAATAAACTAAAATATGAAGGTTTAACATAATGAAAGTTTAAAATAACGATTCGTTAAGCTAGGAAGCAAAACGGGTCGAATTAGGGTTTTAAAACGTAAACGCGCGGGTTTTAAGTTCAAATTCCTTCAATAATCAATAAAGTGGTTATAATAACATTAGTTAAGCATGCTAGGATAGATTATAACAACATTTAATCATTATGACATTTAGTTTTAAGAAAAACACGAAATTAGGGTTTCGGGTGTACGGTTTTGGATCAAAATGGAAAATGAGCATGAATTGGGTTATGAAACTTTAACAAGAGTTTATTTAGGATCATATGAACATTATAAGGGTGTAGTAGCAGGTATGAAGTTGATAGAACCTGGGTTTGAGCTTCAATGATCAAAAATGGTGGAAATGGGTCGTTTCGGGTAGTATTTCCACTCGTACGCCTTGTATCTTCACTCCAAGGCTTCAATTCTTCAGGGATTCGCTTCTTGAACTTATTTAATGATCCTAGGATCATATGGGAGCAAAGGATTGCTGCCTTATGGGTTTGAGAAAGAAGAGATGTGGTGCAAATTGGAATGAAGGAGTTAGGGCCCTATTTATAGTGTTAGCAACCCTTAGAGGCCAAGGAACTTTGGTAACCAGGTTATGACACATGGGGGGTGATATGGAGAGTCTAGGGGCTGAGTAAGGAAGGCTATGGTGCAAGGTGGAAGCTTATGAAGGTTGTTTTGGGTGTAGTGGTGGCCGCGGCTGAAGTAGGCCAACAAGGCCATCATGTGGCTTCATTTGAGACCAAGAAATGGTCATAGCAGGTGGGTAAGCTGCTTGAGGGATTCTAGAAGAGGTTCACATAAGAATTTTGCACTTGGAATGGTTTAAAATGGGTCAAAATTGATGGTGAAGGGGTTCGGGCTGTTTTGGGGTTCGACTAGGGTTTCACAAGTTTTCAAGCTTTTATTTCGTGTGTACTTGATTAAGGATAGTTAATATATGTAGCCAAGGTCTGATATAGGAAGGATTAACAAAGATTAGCAATTGGTTTGGGTTAAAACGGATTAGAATTGAAGAAATGAGGTCACGGGTTTGATTAGGGCACGTTTAGGGTTTTCTTGACTTTCTTGGTTTATATTTTGCATACTCTTGATTAGGAATGATGGAATACAGATCCTAGAGCTTAAATAAAGTATTATCAATGAAGTTTGATCATTGGTTTTAGTTAAAATGGGTTGAAATTGAAATAATTAAGCCTTGGGTTGGATTAGGGCTTGTATTGGATTCATTAGGGTTTTCTAGGCTTCAATCTTTTGTATATTGTTAAGATAAAGATAGATACTGAATTGTAAACTCATTTTATGAGTTTACAATGACTCTTGGTTGCTTACTTGAGAATGAAATGGTTAGAAACGAGAAAACGGGTTGAATGATCATTTAGGGCTCATTTAGGGTTTCTAGATTTATTTCTTGTACACTGTTGTTAATATGGTGAAATGATGATGTAATATGGTTGAAAATGTTGTAATTAATGTTATTACAACTTATTTTGAGAATTGGTTAGGTTTACAATGGCTAAAAAACCGAAGAAACGGTGTCCATAGTATATTTAGCTCGGTTAGGGGTTTTAGCCTTGGATTTCTTGTGAATTCATGAAATGAGAATGGATATAGGTTGGAAATGAAATGCATGACTTGCTTATAACTTGTACTTAATATATTGTACAAGATTACTTAGGAAAACGGAGATAAACGGCTATTTTGGATATTGTGCATCAATGACTTGTACATTGTGCTTTATAAGACTTGTACTTGACTTAGAGGGAGTTTATATTTCAAATGAAATGTTATATTATTTGTATATATGCTTTAGTAGCTTGTAAATTCACTTTAGATATTAATCCTTCATGTAATTAAGGGTTTAGAGTTATAGTGATAACGGTTTAAAGCCCGTTTTGATATAACATATATGAATGGTACATTATCGGAATAAATGACTTTGTTATAGGATATGATGATGTTAACTTGACATATTGTGATGTTGCTTGACTATATGAAGACAGGATTTCCTAGATAGGTATGCTGAGCTCGTCACTTAGTTATGTAAGTTACAATGACATACAGAGATATTGACAATGCAAGTAATGTAATAAAGCGAAAAATTTCCCCGTACAATTGTGATCATAGTAAAATAGGTTGATGAAAATTCTTGGTTTGTTATATTAAACAAGCTCATAGAGTGTCAAATAGTTGACAATTGCAAGAAAGATTTAGGCTATGAATATTATAATGTTGTTCCACCTCCCTACACAGGAAATTTTATGCCTCCAACACTTGATTTATCTTTTACTGGTTTAGATGAGTTTGTTAATAAGCCTGTAGTTAAGAACAGAAATTCTGATGAAGAAGTGTCTAAGGTAGTTAGGAAGTCTGATGATTCGTAATTATATTGAGATAGGGTGTCCGATAGTGAGGAAGAAAATGTGTCTCAAACTAAAACTGAGAAGAAAGAAGTTCAGCCATGATATAGTTAAGAAAAGATTTTGACAAATCTAACACCAACACAAAACTGCTAGGAAAATGTTTAAAACAAGTTGAGCAAACATTAGGCAAAAAACACAGTACAGTCCAAGAGGCAATCAAAGAAATTGGAACAATATGATGTCTTAAAAACTAAGAAGTAATTTTAAGATGTTTAATAAGGCATGTTAGTGTTGAAGCTTTGATCATCTGCCAAGTTCATGCAATTACCATTGAAAAACAGTTACAAAATCAAAGGATGGTAAAACCTGTTTGAAACAATGCTCAAAGGGTGAATCATCAAAACTTTCCTAAAAATACTCACCCCTGTGATAAAAAGAACTTAGTTCCAAGAGCAGTACTAACGAAGTCTGGTTTAGTATCAGTTAATACTACTAGACAAGTTAATACTGCTCACTCAAAAACAACAGTGAGTGCTGCTAGACCAATGTCATATCTTTCTAAAACAGCACATTCAACTGTTAAGAGGCCCATTCATAAGAACACACATTTTAAAAACATAATAATTAAACAAAGGGTTAATTTACTGTTTAGGGATAAATTTTAATACTGCTAGGCCAAAAGGCAGTATTTAACTGATGTTTAAAGGAAATAATCTATGTTGTTAAGGCCTACTTTTGGTTTGGGAAACCAAAGCATAAAGTTTTTAGACAGTTTCCTAAACACAACATTCATCAATCACCCTAAAAAATTTGATTATATTGATTCACAAGCAGATCCAAGTAGTGATGGCTTGGGTCCCCAAAAGAAACCTGATATTATTGATTTAATGTGCAGAGGCAATCCCATAAAGGATTTGACAGGATCAAGAGTGATTGATAGTAGAATGCTCAATGCACATGACATGGAACATGTACTATCTACAAACTATGAAAGATAGATAGGAGGAAGTTTGCTTTTGGAGAGAACCCTCAAAGGATGGAAAATCACAGAAAATGTACCATTAAAACTGGTAATCTAATTTATGAAAATGTGTATTTATGAGAGAGGTTAAAGTTTAATCTCCTTAGTTGTCTCACAAATTGTGATAAAAAAGAAAAGTGTTCTTTATAATGACACTGGATATGTATTGTTTATCTCCCAAACTTAAGTTAATTGATGAAAGATCAAGTTTTTTACTAAGTACCAAGAAAGACTAATATGTATACGATTTGTAGATTTAAAGAACATAGTTCCTAAAGGAGGTTTAACTTGCCTTTTTTCAAAAGCCACATCTGATGAATCTAAACTTTGGCATAGAAGGCTAGGTTACTTCAATTTTAAAACCATGATAAATTTAGTTAGGGAAATCTTGTAAGAGGTTTACCTTTCAAACTTTTTGAAATGAAATCAAACATGTTATGGCTGCAAAAAGGAAAGCACACAGTAGCCTCTTGTAAGTCCAAAAATAGAGAACTCAATCAGTCTTCCTTACATTTGCTTCATAGGAAACTTGTTTAGGTCCAACCATTGTAAAAAGCTAAATGAAGAAACGTATTGCTATTGTCACAGATGAATTACAGTAGTTTTACAGGTTTTCTTTTACTACTAAGGATGAGACAGTGGCATTCTTAAGTCTTAAACGGTATAGAAAATCTAGTAGAACACAAGGTTAAGGTGAATAGATGTGATAATGGGACTAGAGTTTATAAATAGAGAAATGGAATCATTTTGTGAGATGAAGGTATTTTGAAACAATTTATGTCGCTAGAACTCCTTAACAAAATGAGTTTGTTGAGAATTGACAGTTGATTCGTTCGATGATCTTTTTGATTATCTTTCGCAATTTGAGAAATTGGTTAATGCTTCAAGGGCAAAGAAGTTAGAAAAGTCTCATGATCCTTTGGCTCTAGTAGCACACACGGGTTCATCTTCCAGAAACACCTCTTCTTATTATGTGACACATCCTTCATCTGTAGTTGATTATGATGAAGAGTATGAGCAGGATGATGTTCACAACCATTCTGAAGATCCCCTAGCATCTGCTATGTTGTTACTTGCCAAAGCCATTACTCAAAATTTCTCTAATCCAACAAACAATCGTCTTCGTGCTTCGTCTAATACCAGAAATCAAGCAGTCGTTCAAGGTGACAGGGTGAATATTCAAAGCAGAAATTCTGGTAATGTTGGAAGAAATAATAGACGAGCTTATGTTCAAGAAGAAGTTGTTGAGGGAATGAATGCTACAAATGAGACTGCAAATGTTCAAAGGATTGTTCGAACTCCGACTCCAGGCAATACTTCAACGGGTCAATGCTATAATTGCGGTGGAAAAAAACATTATGCTAGGAATTTTCCCAAGCAAAGTGTTCGTGATTCGAAGTATTTCATGGAGCCAATGTTGTTGGCAAAACAGGATGAAGCCAGTGTAATTCTTACTGATGAGCAGAATGATTTTCTCTTTGCTGATGCTTCAAGGATGGAAGAAATTGAAGAACTTAGTGCAAACATATGCTTAATGGCCAGAATTCAACCAGCTGATCAAAAATCTGATGATGAGCCAAGCTATGTGTATGCATTTATAAGTGAGGTACAATCTTCATCCATCAATGAGAATGTTGAACAAATGTATCCAACTCATACTAAAATTATTAACAGTACCATTGATGATGATCAAATTAATAGCAATATTCAATTTAATTCTATCAAAGGAAATGTTAATAGTGGCAGTGTTGAAAAGGATACATATGTTTATGATCTGTGTGCATTAGAAACACTTTCTAGGAATGCATATGATGAAGCTGCAAAACAACAAAGCTTTGCTCAAAATGTCCAACAACAAAATATGAGTTTGACTAGTCAGATTGTGTGACATCCGTCAATTTTCAGACGTTTAAATAACTATTTTTCCCTTTGACTTTTCGGGTTGACTCGACTTTTGACTTTTATTTTCAAGTGAAAATAATTATCGCATAACTGATAATTTTTCGAAACTTATTTTAATAATAAATCATAATTATTATTACTTTCTTAATCGATTTCTAGTAAAATTTTCGATTTTAGAAACCCTCGCGAGCTTTAATACTTTAATAAGTCCGTTATATCAATCGAGAAATCACGAATGCCGTCTTTTAACCATTAGGTTTTATTTATTTTATTTTAATTATTTTTCACCTTTTATTTGTATTAGACTTAAACCGAGTCAAAACTTGCGTTTTTATAAAAAGTAACGAGTCCAATTAGTTATCGGGCCGGGGTTTACTTGATGTAACTTGGTTAATAAAAAATTTAAGTCCATAAACCCCCTCCCCATCCCCTTAGGCCGGCGGCCCAACACACAAAACACACCCCTTTTGATTTTGATCCAAAATCACTCAAGGCCTATTTATAAATTGAGTCCAACTAAAAACCCATTCCACCTTTATTAATAAAACACGACACACACATACACAGACTTAAAAACCAATAGTCAGTTTCAATCTCTCCCTCTCTTCATCTCACTGTGTCGACACCAAGGCTCCAAAAACCACCATCTTCACCATCAAATCTCTACCAAATCACTTCCTTTAAACCTAAAATCATCCCTACAATAAACACCCCTCACCATCATCACTAAAATCACCAGCGAACAAGATTTTTTAAATCTTCAGAATTTTTCATAAAAATTTCTAATCTGGGGTTTTAGATCAAATTAATGCAAGGGGATCAGCAAGATATTAGTAAAGTATTTTGTAACAATTTGGGTAAATCAAATCAAGATTTGGGTGTCCTCTTGTTCCCCTATTGTGGCGAACTAAACACAACCCAATTAGGGTTTGTGTTTGATCAATTTCTTTCACTTGATTTGGCATTGTAAGCACTTTTGTTTCTTTTTTTATTCTAGTTTAATTTTTTTTATATACTTGCATGTGATTATTCTTATGTTTAAGAATCCATGAGGCTTAATGCATGATAATTTTTAGTGTTGTTGGTGATTGGATGGTCTAAGTAGAGGAGATAGGTTAGTGTTAGGGTATTGTGATGTTTAAAAGTGGTGATTGAAGGGGTTGAAAGACACCTAATATTAGGGCCAGTAAACTTTGGCGAGTCAAGTTTGTGAATCTGAAATTTTATGGTCTAATATGATAGAGGTCGTTCCAATGGTCGTTTCGATATAAAAACCGATTTTAACTCTTAAAAATGAATAAGATATGCCGTTTGAAATTTGGAAAACGAAATCTTAATTTTCTGCACTTGGCATTTTTGGGCAGAAATTTTAGTCGTCTTGCGAGCATCGTATCGGGGCCACACTAAAAGATTTTCTTGATTTTCCATTGTCTAAAACTAACTTCAACGAACCTACTTTCTAAGGAACTAGGCCTCAACGATTTTCAATAAGTAAAAGTGAGTCAAACGATTTTTACAAAAAGAGTTGTCAAGGCTGCGTTTTAGAGTCAGAAACTGAGCTGTAAAGATGCAGTGAGTAGGCGGGTCAAAACTTGATATTTTTTGACGAAATTTAAACCGTAGCAACTTCATAAGGTGTGTGATCTTACTAAATTTTTTTAGATTTTTCTGGATTGTATAAGTAGGTCTAAACAGGTCGAACTGTTGGCATGTCCCGGCAGAATCGAATTTGGACACTTTTGATATTTGTATCGTTAAAAATAGTTTAGAATTGGACATAGTCTTTGGGATGCTACATGTTCAACAACACACATAGGTCATAGATATAGAAGGAGAACACGGACCTCGAACCGTTTAGTACCTCATTAAGTAGTGTGAACATTTAGTCAAAACCGCGAAATTTCAGATTATAGTTGTATCCATTCTTGGTGATTCTTTAGCATGGATCTAAAAACGTAGAATATGATTACATGCCGATATATATAAATCTGTATTTAATTACTCTGCTACGTAACCTCAAATAAAAGTATGAGTTTAATTACGTGCCACTGTTATAGGTCGCGTTGATGTGGGCATTCATCTTTCACGTCGAGATTCTTGATCATACTTCTTTACTCGGTAAGTTCATATGCCTCGAATTAAATCTTTTTATTTTAAAAACTCTGAAGAGAAACATGCATGGTTTTAGAAAATCGCACACAGGTGATTTATTATGTAAACGATGCTATGAGTGTATTTGTTTTTGTGCCTCCTTCATGAACCGTCAATCACCGCTAACCGGTGAACGCTAATGCAATTATAATAGATCTATTTTGGCCTAATGACCTGTCCGGAGTATGTTCCTTGCGAGGGCATACGGAGACATATTGTATTTAGTATTGGGAGTGTTGTCACTTCGGGTTGGGCACAGTTAATGTTCGGTTCGTGGCTCTAGCATCGTTGTGATTGTTCTATGATCTTAATGTTTTGCTAACTTGTGTACAAAATGGATTGTTTATAAACTTACTATTAATTCACTCAACATATCGTTGACTTTTTAGGCATGTTTATCTCAGTATATACTTGGCTAGCTTGGATGGGATGAATGCGATATCGAAGGACATGGACTTGTGCACTTGCACATATTATACAAAGTTTTCTTATAAATAAAGTTAATCATGTATGTGGATTATTTTGAAACGAGTTTTTATAAAGTTTATTGGTACCATTGTAACTCTGATCCTCTTAGTAAAAATTAAATGTCGTTTACCATGACTCGTGAACTTGTATTATGAAGTAGCACCCTAATGTTGTATTCTATTGCATTGTAAATTTGAGGGTGTTATAACCGGGTTGCATCATGAGACGTGCCAATGCACGCAAGCTAGCCATAAAAGGCTGTTGCCATTGTCGCAGTTGTTGGGTTGCAAAGGACGCAACCATGTCCTTGTGTCTCGATATTAAACCAACCTCGTGACTAACCGTATAACCTAGACCCACGCGGGATTAACAAGGAGACCTAACTAGTGATATTTAAGGGTGCGTCGGGAGGAAGAAGAAACCACAACAGTGGTACTAACTCCACTGTTGGGCTCGGTAGAAAACAGAAAAAGGGGAAGAGGAGTAGGACATGTGGGTTTTGTCTTGCACAAAAATAATACATATAATACCTACTACCAACATTCATGTCATTAACCAATCAACAAATTAGTACGTAAGGGAATCTAGCAAGCGTTATTCGAGTCCTTTGGTTCATTTTAAATGTTAGAGGCTCAAATGATTAGTAAAGCCCTATGACAAAGCAAGATTAACTCAAAATTTTAAGAATTTATAAACAACGATTTTAATGAATCAAGAATAATAACGACGCATTTAAATTATAAACGTATAAAAAAATTTAAAAAACACGGCTTTTTATATAAATTCATTGACACAAAACAAAAATTAAAGGACTAATTCGGATTAAAAACATTAAAAAATATAGAATAAAAGCGTAGAAAAAAAAAATGAAAAACTAAACAATCATAACATTAATATTATAAAAGAATTAGGGACCACGAGTACAATAGGGAACTTAAGGGTATTAGTGGTAAATAAATAATCTTTATAAATAAATTAAACGAGTCGAACGAACCGTGATAAATAAAACTGATAAATATACGAATTAATTGACACAGCGGTGTAAATAAATATATAACTAGTAACTAAACTAATGAGTCTATATTTTTCTTAGAAATGGAACTATGATTGAATATAAGTAACGATGCATAATTGTAATCAGTTCCTGTATATGTGCCTATAGTCGAAAAGTCGTCCCTAAAGCCAACGTTTAAACAACTTTAACAAAAACATAAAACGTTATCTCATAAATGACAATGCCTTTTATGACCTATTTGCATAATTCATTTCATACATTGAGTTTTAGAAATATAAACTCAGCATTCATAATTTAGGTGTTTGACTGAGTCACTATTTGACGTGCATTGATCCATTATCAGTTTCCAGGCGATTAACTAACAAGGTTAAGTTACCAATAGCCCTACTTTACAGTTTTCGGGTGAAAAACATTGCTGTATTTTTAAACGTGTGAACACAAGTATACTTATACATTACTGATTGGTATAAGTCCCGATTTAGCCCAAGTTGTTATTTGCCTAATATCATCAAGAACCGTATTACATGTAAGCGCGAAAGTCATGTATAGATCTATCGGGATTGCGTACCCTTTCGTCTTGACTGACATTATCAAGCGAATACAGATTCCATTTGAAGCAGATAACGGGGTATCCTGGGTTAGACACCTGCAAGGGCATACATTCATTGTTGGAATATGTTAACGCTTCAGTGTCATCGAGCTTAGACAAAATTAAAAGCAATTTTAAATGGACTTTGTAATCTGTTATATTTGTCATATGTGTGATGAAATCATGTGATTCATAAACACTCCATTTTCTGCTTAAACAAACCTATAACTCCAATCTTTAATGTTGACACTATAAGCAATGTTTTTCTCCAGGTATTAAGACGCAGATGCTATAAGAAGTTCTCATGCATTGCAGTCAATTCCTGTTATCTGAAGATCGTTTGTAACTATATTAAACAATAGTCGTATTGTCTATTTTATATGCTTCCGCAGAATGGATTAAACCAATTTATTTAAATTTCTAATACAAATGATCAATTTTCTTAAAACGACTCATATAGAGGATCGTTCATATTGCTTAGAAGTAAGATAAATCATGAAGTCCACGCCTCGGGTGCCATATACTCTGATATTTTGGGGGTGTGACAGATTGGTATCAGAGCTCGGAGTTTAAGAAACTAGGTTGCATAAGTAGCACTAGACTAACCTACTTATCTCTTAACATGGTTAATATGCTTCTATTTGTCTGTCATGCTGTACTCTATATGGGGTACGATAGGAAGCAATAATAAAAGGAGTACATGATAATTAAAATGGGATACAATGTGAAATAGACATATAGAGATACATAGACGAAATATGGGTGGCATATGTATTAAACAAACTTAACTATGCGTATTTTGAAAATATGCCTATATCCTTATTTCATATTTTCTTGTCTCAACGACATGTCGAACTCAGATGAATTGAGATACACCGATAACACCACCCTAATACCTCCCAGACTCCTCGACACACTCCCCCAGGTGTATCACAGGAGACGTCCTACTCTTGGATTACTTATTTTGCCATCCGTATTGCCATTTCCCCCAACTATCAGACGTACCGCTCGTATGTTTGTTTTACCCATTGAGCCAAATCTTGCTGAACATGCCAGAATTTCTGCTATTAACCTTGATGATTATCAACTTGATCCTATTACTCCACCACCCTCACCTTCACCCCCATTCCGAATGGCTGCTTACCAGCGGATGATTGCTGAAACGGACCTCACCCAGAGAGAAGAAGCTCTAACTGCCTACGGAACGGAAACTGGCCAAAGTTCGGTGCATACCATTCTCAAGGACATAGACCGTATGCACGACGGGCCTTCATCCCCATTCCCAATTGACCGTATGCACGACGCGCCTTAGAGGACAGTTGCATACCATTCTCAAGGACATGGACCGTTACCCAAATGCCTGTTTGGAGGAGTTAGAAGCCTTCCTGACACTGTGGGATGTGAAGCCCCGAGTTGAGGAAAGTTCATTGGAGACGCTATCTGTGGACGAACTGATTACTCAGCTTAGACAAGTGTGTGAGGATGCGGAGGATCGTGCTAGTAATGCTCAGGAGGAAGCACGACAGAAGAGGAAGGAGGCACTCGAGGAAGTGGTCCAGCGAATCTACCGTAACAACAACTAGTTTTATTTCTGTCTTTTGTACAACCACTAAGCTATGGGTTTGTCACGGCTAGTGAACTCTTGTATTCCCTTACTCTTCGGAATGAGTATCGTGTTTGCGAATAATAACAGTATTGATTTCAAAAGACATGCCATTTGTAGTAATGTGACTATCTTTACGCATATAATTTTCGTACATGTCATAACTGTCATTTCTATTGTCCCTCTTATAGAAAATGGCACCCGGACGACGCCCAACTGTCCGCCGGAACCCTCCAGTCAACCGTTCGACCAACCGAAACAACGTGGACATCAACATGCATTGACACTTATATGCTCAACCAGCTCATTGCTTACAAGAGTTCTAAAGCACTCGCAGCTGCCGATTGTACTTATGCTGCAGAGCACTCAAGAAGAGACAACCAAGGATCAACTCTTCCCAGAATAAGGCAGGCAATACAAAAATTCCGTTAAGTCAAGCATAAAACCTTCCGTGGTACTGAAGGTGCAGTAGCTTAACCCGATGGTTTGAGAAACTAGAATCTCAATTTGGGATTAGCAACGTTGCAGAAGGTGACAGAGTTAAGTTTGCTTCTAGCACACTGCTAGATAGTGCTTTAACTTGGTGGAACGTGTACGTTCATTCTGTTACTCTCGATACCGCTCATGCAACACCTTGGAGTGATTTCAAGGCTATGTTCATCCGGAAGTACTGCCCTCGAAATGAAGTCAAGCAAATGGAAAACGAACTATGGAACTTAAAGGTGAAAGGCACAACATTAACCGCCGTACAATCAACGTTTCCAAGACCACTCTCTTATCTTGAAATGGTACCCAACACCGACCGGTTGTTGGAACGTTACATTGAAGGTCTACCTTTTGAACATCAGTAATGGAACCTCCGTCCAACCAAGTAGTCCAAGAGTTAGGAGAAAACTCTGGTGACAAGCGGAAATGGAACGGAAACCACTACAACAACAACAACCCCAACACCACTAGTAATCTCAATCCGAACAAACGTCCAGAGACAGCAAGGGTGTTTACAGCTGGGCAAGGTTCTTATGCTGGCAAATTACCTTACTGCGGGAAGTGTGGACGACACCACACTGACGCATGCCCTCCTACTTGTCACAACTATGGAAGGGCAGGACATAAGGTCAAAGACTGCCGAGCCCCACCCCATCCCGCAAGATAAATATGACCCAAAAGCCAAGGAGGACAGGGAAGTGATGTTACTTACTTCAGATGTGGCGAAAAGGGACACTACAAGAACAAGTGTCCGAACAATGGAAGTCAAGGCTGTGGAAATCAAATTCGAGGCAACCAACAAAATCCTCAGAACAATCAGAGGCAGAATCAAGGAAACCCTAAGGGAAATAACCAAGCATCAACCAGCACTCAAGGAGGACGCAGAGCACCTGGCAGAGTATACAGCCTATGTGTTGAGGCTGCTGTGAAAGATAACAATGTGGTGAATGGTACGTTCCTGATCAATAATGTTTATCTCGGTGCTAATTGATACAGGGGCATATAGAACTTGTGTCCATAGCTTTCAGTAAATATATAGACATTCCCTCCTACAACCCGATACTTAATTTATAAGTGTGGAGCCTAGACCGACAAAGCCTAACCACAAGTATATACTATTTTAAGAGGGTGTACCCTAACTTGCAAAATACCTGTTCAAAATCACTTACTCCCTATAGAACTAGGAAGTTTTGACGTCATCGTCGAAATGGATTGGATGGTGGAGACACACGCGAAGGTTATGTGTTATGAGAAGTACATTCGTGTTCCGTATGGAAATGATATGCTGATCATACAAGGCGAGAGAAGCGGAGTTAAAAATAAGTCCAGACTAGAAGTCATCTCGAGCATCAAGACTCAAGGGTACATCGACAAAGGATGTCAAGTTTTCATAGTTCAAATGGTAAGGAAAGAGGAAACTGTGGCATCCGAAAAATGAATAGAAGATGTGCCTGTTGTCAGAGACTTTCCAGAAGTATTTCCTGAAGATTTGTCGGGACTACCCCCGACGCGCCAAGTAGAATTTCACATCGAGTTAATACCCGGAGCTGCACCTGTTGCCCGCGCACCATATCGTCTTGCACCTGCAGAGATGAAGGAATTAGCCGAGCAACTGAAAGAACTTTCCGACAAAGGTTTTATAAGACCAAGTTCCTCTCCGTGGGGAGCACCAATCTTATTTGTCAAAAAGAAAGATGGATCTTTCCGAATGTGTATCGATTATCGTGAGTTGAACAAACTTACAGTGAAAAATCGTTATCCCTTACCAAGGATCGATGATTTATTCGACCAGTTGCAAGGATCCAGCATCTACTCAAAAATTGACTTAAGGTCAGGTTATCATCAGTTAAGGGTTAGAGAAGAAGATATTCCCAAGACTGCTTTCAGAACACGATACGGACACTATGAGTTCCAAGTTATGCCTTTTGGGTTGACCAACGCACCTGCGGTATTCATGGACCTCATGAACCGTGTGTGCAAACCATACTTGGACAAGTTTGTGATTGTGTTCATTGACGATATTCTCATATACTCCCGTGACGAGAAAGAACACGAAGAACACCTGAAGACTATTCTAGAGTTGTTAAAGAAGGAAGAACTGTATGCCAAATTTTCCAAGTGCGAATTTTGGATCCATACGGTGAAGTTCCTTGGACACGTGATCGATAGCAGTGGTATTCACGTAGACCCAACTAAGATTGAGGCTGTTAAGAATTGGGCATCTCCAACCACTCCTTCGGAGATTCGCCAGTTCTTAGGGCTTGCAGGTTACTATAGGAGATTCATTGAAGGATTCTCTAAAATAGCTAAACCTATGACGGAGCTAACGCAGAAGGATAGAAAGTTTGATTGGGGTGAAGAGCAAGAGACGGCTTTCCAACTACTGAAGCAGAAGCTATGTGTTGCACCTATTCTGGCACTACCAGAAGGCAGTGACATATTTATCTCTTTGCATCTTTATCTCCAAGTCAGTAGCATTAACCATCAGCAGTATTAACTTTTCTTCTAGCACTATTAACTAACACTGGCGGTACTAAGTTTGTACTGGCAGTACTAACTCCATTAGTACTGTTAGTTATACCTTGGCAGTATTAACTCTTGATGAAGATTTATTCCCAACAATCCTCCCCTAAACTTGTGATTTAGCCTCCAATCTCAAGTTTCTTCTAGATTAAATCTTCTTGTCTTCTGATGATGATTCTTTCAAACACTTATCCTACTTCTTCACTTGTGATCGATGAACTTTAGAATTCCATATGCTTGTGGCTTTCTGATCAACCTCCAATCTCATTACTCAAACATCTTTGAAATCATTTCTTGACTTACAGATAACTTCTTTTCTTGTAAGCAGTATGTATGAGCAATTCCATTTGCATCACAGAATGTGAACTCACGAAATCACATAAACTCTAACTTAGCAATTATACTCCATTCTAATTCATCCATATTTCACTCTCCTCTTCAAGCTCAAAAATTTATGCAAGTCTCCCCACACATAAATCATATCCCTTCTGGTTTTTGAGGAACTATACTTTCTATGACCAGCCTGTATAAACTCACTACACTCTTGTCTACAAAATCATATAACATCTTACTCAGAATCTGAGTTCTTTTGAGCTTCCATCTCTCTGATGATTTTTGTAATACATGAAGTTATCTGACAAAGTGTAAGTCTTCCAATCCACATTGGATACTTGAAGATAGGAGACTCAACACTACTGCAACATCTTCTCTTGGAACAATAAATCAAATAATTTTTAGTTCTTTTTCTCATCATCTTGTTTCTACCTTTGTTTCTTAGTAGTACTTCTTGTTCTTCTCTAGGAAATATTTTCTTCCTCTTTCCTGTAGTCTTCTTAAGGTATCTTTCTTAATTTGTTTCTTCTTTAATTTCTGAACTCAGCAGCTTCTTCCTTTCCTTTTCAATTCCAATCCATAGCACAAAGTTATTGATTGAAATCCCAACCTTTTCAAAAATTAGCCTAATCTCATCAAGCTCATTCCTTACAGTCCTTATCCATCTTGTAATTACTTGATTCTTTAAGTAGACCATCATGTTCTTCTTGCTTGAGCTTCTGTCTTAGGTTTATTCTTCAAATCCAATACATTGAACTGAAGGATCATTCCAATCAATTATCCTTAGTTGTCTTAGGTTCAGATGTAGCTCTTTCTTCATCCAATGCTAAGAGCTGTCATGCTATCTCCTCATCTCTTACTATTTGAGCTCTTTCCTCTTCATCAACTTGTTCTTGTAATCTGATAGCTTTCTCTAAACCCCAGTCTCTCTTGTCCATTAGCTTCTGGACTTTTTCTCAGGCTCTAGTTCGTTATGAATGCTTTTCCTTTACATTTTTCTTGTCTCTTACCAGCAGTACTAATGATTCACAGCATTATTATCCATTTATAGGACATGTACTAATTTCAATGCAGCAGTAACGTATCGTCTTTGTCTTTCTTCAGCAGTACATGAACAACATCATCATCAACTTATCATCTTGAGAAAGTAGGTGTTAGGGTCTTTATCTATCCTCCCATGTTTGGAAGAATCATATTCTTCATCCTTTGAAAGCACAACCCTTGCTCTCTTCCTTGCTTTCCCAGTCTTGACTTTAGATCTCCCAACTTCTAATTCCTGAGAAAAACTTAGTGAATGCAACACGTATAAGTGTGCTTGCCACTATAAATCATCCTCCAAGACTCCAATCCTTCAAGACAATTTGTAACCAAATTCATAATTCTATTATTTCAGGCTACGCCTCATCACTCCATGAAAGTGAACACATGAGAGTTGATTCAAGTGGGTGATGAAACTGGAACTCTACAACAGGATGAAGGATGAGGTTCAAAGGTAGGTTCAGTGAAGGTTTAGATGAAAGTGAAGGTGATGATGTGATCCTTATGGTGAAGATGAAGGTGAGGTGAAGATTTAGTGTAGGTGAAGAAGCAAAGTAGGAAACTAACCGCAAATTTCTACCCCTGAATATCCTTTGAAGCCTCCTCATGTGCTAAAACCTTGTTATTTAGAGAGGGTACAGGATATGTGCTGGAATGTGTCTTAAGCTGTTTCTTCTGCATATCTAGGCAAATTTGAATAAACCTAGGATACATTAAAAACTTATGGGGGCTTCCTATGTTTGTGACCATATGTTTAAAAATCAGCCTAGAGAAGTTGTATTTCCTATTTGTTGCTAAGCAGATAAGTAGCAGTACTATTTACTACTAAATGCTCCCAATCAGTCTTCTTAGGGCTATGACAAATACCGTAGAGTATGTAATAAGAAACCTCCATTGAGGTGAGAAAACACCCTTCTGAAAAGTTAACTTATCTGAATCTGTTTGATACCCCATGAGTGTAAGTTGCTCAAAAATCTCTGAGTTGGGAATAGAAGTGATACCATCATGATCTTCCAACTTGAGATGTCTTCTTAAGGAGGCTTCAGTGATAGTCTTGGATTGGCCATCAATGATAGCAGTGATTGTTACCTCCCCATCAGTGTCAGTAGAAGCTTCAGCAGTTCTCCAAAATTGTTTGATGAATGAGATATAGATTTCTGGCTTCTTAGTGAGAGCATAGCTGATATGACTTTGACTTAGGAAGTCAATAACTTGATGAAATCCCTCACTCCCTGTAGACTTTTCCAAGAATGCAGCCATATTGTGCTTATCACAAAATTCCAAACTAGCCATGAGTAAAAAGGTGATTAATTATGTGGGATATGATCGTTTAGGAAAGTATGAAGGCTGGAGAAAGTTAATTGAGATTATTTAGAGAAAACGTAGAGATATGGTTTGACCGACTTAAAGAAATTTGAGTTTATCGTGAGTAAATCAAGCGAATATATAGAAAGATCATGAAAGTCCAATTAGTCAAACCCTATATCGTAGGTATTTGGCGGAAATATCTCAACGGTCTGTATTAATGAAAAATTCTGTTAGGCCCAAACAGTACTAACGGTCATCCAGCAGTATTAAGATTGGCCTAGCAGTACTAAAAATGGCCTAGCAGTATTAACTTCTCCACCCTTAAGCAGTACAAACTCCATATGTTTGTAAGACTTGAAAGAATAACTTCACACAATCTCTCTTTTCTGTTTTTAGGCTCACATTTCATCTCTCAATTCTTTTGGCTCACTTTTCACTCTGTCTATTTTTCACACAGCTCTCTTTCTGTTTTTGAGCTCACCAATTCTCTCTTTTGTTTTAGCTCACACAATCACACAAAGTGTAGTTTTTGGCAAACTACCAGCCATAAACGGATTTGATGAGTCTTTACCAATAGCCGTTTGCTTTGGACTAGCCATTGCTTTATTAGAAATAACATGGTGCAATGAGAACCATATAGTTTTGAGTAAACTACCAACTATAAACGGATTTGAGATGTCTTTACCAGTAGCCGTTTGCTCTGGACTAGTCAATTCTTGATGTCTATAAGACATGGTGAATTGATGACCATTTGTTGTGTGGTGTAACAACCAACACTGTAAGAACAGCCAGCATGATTCCTCCCCTTAAATAATGCATCATGGAATAAACAATTTCACACTTCATTGTATATCCTGAAAAGTTAGCTTAAAACCAAGAAAAACAAAATCCAAACATGTTTCTTGTTTAACAGTATTAAGTGTTATTCACAGGATTAACAAAGATACATAGAAATAACTAGCAGTACTAACTTATAAGTAACAGTTTTAACAAACAGTTTTAACTATAACTAGCAGTACTAATTATACCTAGCAGTATTAATTTACAAATAGCTAACAGTACTAATATTTAACAA
>BQNB010085559.1:0-28442 GCA_026074375.1 Tanacetum coccineum
GAGTAAACGCGTAAAACCCTAAAAATAAATTATGAAATACATAATGTCATACAATGACCTAAAATACGAGGTGTTATAGAGTGAACATTTGATTGAAAGTGGAGCAGATTTAATTAGGAGAAGAAGCATTTTTGAATCAAATATAACCGTTGTTTTGTCACAGTCACCGTACAAGAGTTTTCATGAAGTTGATTTGTTAAGTAAAATACACATATTATTATGAATTTAAGTAATATTTATATGCTTTTTTTTGCTTAATTGAATGATTCAATTATGTGCTTAAAATTTCTACAGGTTTTCTTCCCTATGATAACAACAAAAAGATCACATCATTTCTATCTCATACAAGGTTATAAATAGCGTAAGGCGTGGCGTGGCGGCATGGCCACGCCTCAAGCCTTAGGAGCCTTTGTGAAGCCATGGCGTTTGTCAAGGCGTGACTAAAGCAGCAAATCAATATTTATAGATTTATGTAATAATATCATATTTCATATACATATCAAGTTTACAAAATGTGCTATGCATAAGAGTTTACAAAAGGTGACATGCATAAGGAATAAAGTGAAAAACGCAAAATGATATGACGAATTGATCAATTTCCATATGAACTATTAAATACTTACCGATGGATGGTGATGGTTGGACGGTGGACGGTGTAGGAGGGACGAGGGAAACGGTGGTGTCGTAGTTCCAAGTTGCAGGTTATATCATATATCTCGTGGTTCCTTGTTGGTTTTTTACTAAAAAACTTATCACCTAAATGGCTAAATAGTAAATACTAATTAAGTAATTAATCGTTATAACATATACGAGTGGTTGTAGATCATAGACTTGTAAACGTCATACACTCAGTAAGTAATTAGTAGTCAAAATTGATTTAGAACAAATATTACTAGGCCCAAAAGTGAAATAGTCCAAATACAAAATAGCCCAAAATATTTTTAAGTGCTTCTAAAAATGGCGCCACGCCTTGCAATATGGCGCGCCTTTTCCCGCCTTTTCACGCCTTGACCCACGCTATGCCCAGAGCCAATGCCAAGGCCCATTTCGTAACGGCGAGGCTACGCCTCACGCCTTGGCGACGCCTTTGCGGCGCCAAGGCGCGCCTTTTAGAACACTGATCTCATATGCTTTAATATGAAGACTGCTAAAATCAACATCATTGACAATCTTGATAATGATGTTGACGATATAAGTGTAAGATATGGTGAATTGCCAATTTATCTGGTAAGTATTTTTTAAAATATATTTAATGGTTAATTATAATGTTGCAGTTGATTTTCTTTTTTCAACATATAATTTTTTTTCTAAAATAACCCATTTGTATTTTATTAACTTTTTAACACACGAATATTTTTTAATCTTTGACAAATTTTTGTTCAAAAATTTCTTTAAACATTTAATTGTAATGCAACTATTATACTCCACTACGTTAATAGTCAAAAATATTATGTTGCAGTGGAGTATAAGTATGTTGCAGTAGAATTAAACTCCACTACAATACCAGTTAAAATCAATTAGATGCAGTGGAGTATAAATATGATTCAGTAGCATTTTACCCAATGATTAAAAGATGGTGGTTACTGTGATTAGCTTTTTAAACTCATTAATTAAACTTTTAAAAATAATATTGATTTATAACTAATGTATGTCTTATCATTTTTCATAGATTCACACATTTCTTGACTACCTGGGAAGAATTAATCATCCAAAATTTCTTAATTTCAAAATGAACAGACAAAAAACACTAAAGATGCATTAGAGATCAATATACAATTGTATTGATTGTGGAATTTTTGTGATGAGACATATGGAAACATATGTGGGTAGTGGTATTTTTTTGAACGAATTCAAGAAAGAAGGACAAGGTCAGGAATTACAACTAAGGATCCTCCGCATCAAGTACCTAACAAAGATAATTATGCTTAGTATTAATGAAAGAAGGGCAAAAGTTATGAAACAAGCAGATGAATACACGAAGACACAAACAAAGAGTTCAAGAATTATAAAAGATGAAAATTTACTTGTTTCTGATAATTTGTTGGAAACAATTCGTCTACGTGTAAGCAAGATTTTAAATGTTGAAAAATCTAAAATTTAAGGTGAAAATTTACAACTATGTATTGGATGTGTTTTACTTAATTATTGTATGGAACTTTTGCATTTGTTTTAATGCATCAAATTGTAAATTTTACTGTATTAAAATATATATTTTAATGTATCACTCTGTAAATATTACTGCATTATATTATATATATAACTGCATCAGTATGTAAAATTTACTGCATAAAATTATATATTTTAATGCATTAATTTGTAAATATTAATGCATCACAGTTTAAAATTTACTGAATTATCATGTAGGATTTTCATAAGCATGGTAAATAATGTATTATTCACTAACTTATTAATTGTGATGCACTAAGAAAATAAAATTTTATTTTGATAGTTACTGCAATACAATGTATTTTGTTAGTGAAATACACTTAAAAATGCTAGCATCACATTGTAAAATTTACTGCATCAATTGTATATGTTACTGCAAGACGTTGTAAATTTTACTGTATTAAATTGGGTATTTACTGCATCACATTGTAAAATTTACTGCAATAAATTGTATATTTTAATTCATCATAGTTTAAATTTTTCAGCAATAAATTGTATATTTTACTGCATCACTTTGTAAATTTTTTTGCATCACAGTGTAAAATTTACTGCGTTATTATGTATGGTCATCATAGATAACAATTTAGTTCGACATGGTAAATAATGTATTATTCACTAAATTATTAACTGTGATGCACTAAAAAATAAAAATTATTTCATCAGTTACTGAATTACAATGTGTTTTGTTAGTGCATTATACTTAAAAATACTAGCATCACATTTTAAATGTTACTGCATTAAATTGTATATTTTACAACATCATTATGTAAATGTTACTGCATTAATATGTAGGATCATTATAGGCAAATATTATTGTTATTGTTGAGCAAAACAAACCGAAAACCGACCTAAACCGAACTGACCATTTTTGGTTCTTTTTTCGGGTTTGTATATTTATAGTATTAGGTTTCGGTTTTGTTGGTTCGGTTCGGTTTCGATTTTGTTCGAGTTAAAACCAAGAAAAATACGCCTAATTTATTTATTCGGTTCGGTTCGCTTTTGGTTTTCTCGATAAACTTTGGTTCGATTTCGGTTCATGTTTTTTCCTCAAAATTTGATTTTCGAATCGGTTCGATTTTCGATTTCGCTTTTGCTTTTCTTCACCTACAGTAATTCATATATGGGCAAAAGCCAAAACTAAAACTTCATATATGGGCTTAAGCCCTAAGTAAAAAAAATTAGTTGTGTAAGTGCGAAATAATAACCAACAGAATTAGTAATTCATATTTGGGCTCAAGCCCATATTATAAGTATACCTACTTTACTTCATAGAAATACAAATAACTACTAGTACCTAAAATTAGTAAGTTGTATGACAACTGTACTACCTACAATTAGTTTTTTTATCAATCGACTCAAATAACTACAACCTAAATTTTGGTTTTCAACAAAATCATTTCACTAAAATTATTTCAATATGAAAAAGAAACAAGATCTTTCTCTATATGGTAAGTTAATTAAACTGGATCTGTGTTTGATTATTATCATTTCAATAAAATTACTGAATCGATCATTATTCTTTTTCATTAAATCGTGTTTATGTTTGATTATTACAAGAAGAAAAAAAATAACGGTTGAAATATACAATCTGACGACAATTTCTACAAGTAAGTCAGATGTAATCGCTTATGATTATTGTTGATTATTGTGTTGGTGTTCATTTGGATCATTTTTGCTAAAAGACACTTGCCGATTTTGTGAAAATTGATTATTTGTGCCTGATATGAGTTAGATCTGTAATTTAGAATGTTTTGTGATTGATTATCACTTTAATGTGCTAGAAAAATGGCTGTAATGAAGAAGATTGTGTGATTAATTATGATTTAGCTTTTGTGTTTAAAAAAGCATGTTTCAGGAGCGCATGAGGCAGATGCACTACCCCATTGTATTATACATCCTTATGCATTGCGTTTACGGGATGCGTGGTGAGTTTCATGCATTAGGCACGCATCCGCTAATGTGTGCATTGGTGTATTTTTGCACATTGGTGCATTTTTACGCATCAGCTAATGCGTGCATAGGCTTTGCTTTTAAGATATGTTCTAATAAAAAGTCATTAAAAAGTCACAGATTTGCTTTTAAGATTTGCTTTGATGATGACGAGGATGATGAAAATGACTTCTAGTTTAGTCTTGGAGGATTTAGAGACAAAAAGCTTTCCATGGATGCTTTTAATTTGCTTTCAACTATTCAAAAATGTTAACACTTCTAATCCATTTGGTCATATTATAAATTTTAACGAGTGGAATCGTTAACTATGAAAATCCATGATATTATATTAGCTTAAATGTGTTTCACCATTTTTTGGAAAATGATTGTGTGTGATGATTATGAATTGATGTTCTAGAAAATGAACTGTAATGCAGTAGGGTCTTATATGGTATTTTGGATATGATTTACGTTAACTGTGATTCACACTTTTTTTTAAATAATTCTTTGTTGTTTATTATGAATTGATGTGCTATAAAATGAACTGTTATTCAGTAGGGTCTAAGATAGTATTCATATATTTAATTCAAAAATTTATGTAAGTTGAATTTTATTGCAGATAAAAAGGAAAATAAACGAAAAAGACCTGCAATAGAAAATCATTCGGATTGTGAAAATGCAGTCGTGAAGAAAAAGAAGGGTAAAAAGAAGGAAAAAGATATCACAATTGTTGAATGTATAACAAATGAACCAAAAAAAATCAACATAAGAATGTCACCGAGAAAATTAAAAAGAGTTCTTCAGACATTGAGTCCTCCGCAAGAGAAGAGTATTCAAGATATGGGATTTGGAGATTTTTTAAATGGAAGCTTTGATTTTTATTATACTCCATCAGAGTTAGGGATGTGGGTAGTTAGAAACTTTGATCCAAATTCGTGCACAATTATAATGGAAGATGGAAGAAAAATCAAGATAACACGGGAATTGATACATGGTATCCTTGGGATCCCCATGGGTGATATAAAAGTTGAATCCCAAAAAGAAAAAATCTTTCAGATAACGTTACTGCGAAATGGAGAAAGAGTGTTAAGAAAATTGTTAATAAAAAGAGTAATACGATTAATATCTCGAAACTGGAGCAACACTTGATTGATTTATCAAAATGTGATTGGGAATTTAATCTTGGATTCCTTGTCCTATTCTTCTCAATATTTAGACTAGGAAATAAAGATGGGACTGTAAATGAAAGAATCATACCATTTCTTCCCAACACTGATGATGTTTCGCAAATGGATTGGTGCTCGTATGCTCTAGAATGTATGGTGAGAGGTTGTAAAGAGTATAAACTGGGCAAATACTTCAGTGGACCATTGCTTTTAATGGCATCAAGTTCTCTATATTTACTTAAAATCCAATGACATTATATATTGAAATGTGTTTGCTTAGTTTGCTTTTATGAACCATGCACTTGGTTTTAAACTGTGATGCAGTTGGTGCTTAGTTTTCATGTATAAGGATGAATCCTATTTTGCCATTATTTCAGATGTATAAGCTTACTTTTTGCAGCTTATTTGTTTAATACACCTAAATTTGAGATATGATGCATTAGGTGGTCAGTTGTTGTGAATACAGATGAACTAGGCTAAAAGTAGGTTGCATTATGTGAGAAAAATTTTGTTTGATACACTAGCATTTGAGCTATGATGTAGTAGGTGCTTAGTTGTCGTGTATAAGGATGAATTAAGATAAGGATGGGTTGCGTTATGTATGAAAATGTGTTTATATTCTTGGTTGTTTGTCTGATGCAATTTAATTTGTGTTGTGATGCAATAGATATTCAGCTCATGCATATAAGACTGTGTGCTTTGCAATTATCTTTCCATTTTTACCCAAAAGGTTATTTGTTTTTTGGAATGTATTAGGTATGATCTATGTATGCGTGGATGCAGAGTTTGGTATTCCATTAAGGATAATGATTGTGATTATAAGGATGTTTGGGATATCACTATCTGGGTTACATTATGTGATTGAGCATGGTTATCTTTTATACTTCTGATTATGGATTTTCTAGCAATTTTTTGATGGCCTCATAAGTTAATTTTTGAACTCTATTTTTTTAATGAATTGATTTGTGTTTGGTTGCTTCGATGTATGTACAATGCACTGGATTTTGAACTAAGATGCGTAAGTTTTTAGTTGACGTGTATAACGATGAAATAGGATAAGTGTATGTTGTTTTGCATATAAATGGTGTAAATATCTAAATTAGTGGAGTTGCTAGCGGATCCAAAAAAAACATGTTTTTGTGTGACTAATTTATACATTATGGCCTCACCAAACATAAAATTCATGTGGCCATCGTAATAAATATTAGTCACACTAAATACACATTTCTTCACTTTAAACTTCATATGGTCACACTTATTATCAATTTTTGGGCCACTTTAAGTTTTGTTGTATGTGGACAAAAATACCCAAAACAAACATTGCTTTGTGTGGCCTAAATAGTACAAAAGGTCCACCAAAATTCAATTTCATGTGGGGCCATTGAATGATCAATAGTCACACATATATCATATTTCTTCATCTTAAATACTTCATGGTACACTTATTTACACATTTTGGTCACTTTAATGGCGTAGTTTTATGTTGACTAACATACCAAAACAAACATGTTTGTGTGGCCTAAAATATTACAAAAGGTCACACAAACATACATACTTCATGTCGGGCCATTTGATGATCTTTAGTCACACAAATTAAACATTTCGTCACTTTAAACACTATATGGTCACCTTTTTTACTTTTTGGTCACTTTTGCTTGAGTTGTTTTGACTAATACCAAAAAAAAAAAAAACCAATATATTCATAACAAGAAAATAAAAAAAGGATGTTACACCCCAGCAAGAATCGAACCCGCGACCTCCCTTACAGAAGTCAAGCAGGTTACCATCTTGCCAGAGCAACCTATTCATTAATGTAATGCATTTCCGTTTTAATATAGAAGTTTAAGCTTCATTATTTTTGGCTAGTAGCTTAAAAAATGATTATAAAAAAGGATGTTACACTCCAGCAAGAATCGAACCGGCGACCTCCCTTACGGAAGTCAAGCGGTTTACCATCTTGCCAGAGTAACCTATTCGTTAATGTTATGCATTCCTGTTTAATATAGAAGTTTAAGCTTCATTGTTTTTTGCTAGTAGCTTAAAGAGTGCTTATAGAAACTGCTTATTAAACCGTGGCTTTTTCTCCCTCTGCTTATGCAATGTGCAAGCTGCAATAACACACAAACCAGACAATAACATCACAAACCAAACAGACCAATACATCAAATTTCATAAGGTTTTAAAAAGTACATGATTTTCACCATGACATAAGTCACCATAAAGTTTAATTGCTAAACAAAACACAAACAAAAGCTAACATCTAAAACATGTTATAACATGATCAGCTTCCACATGACACATTTCTTTTCCCCTTTGCCTTATCTGTACCAGTTTTTGATTTCCTGGCTCCCATTTTCTTTTCAATTTCATCCCATGTAGTAACAATTGCTAGTCCCAACACATATCCTGTGACTGGTACAGGGCTATACATGTTTGGATTGTGTTTCTTGCAAACTGGTACATATTTACCCTTAGATATTGTAGAGTTAGAGTCATCAATGTAATCCTTGTCTGTGTTTCCCTTGTTTGTGGTTTCCATGTTTGTGCTTTCATTGTCTATGCTTGGAAAGTAGTTCCATTCTAGATATTCCTCAATTGTGTAACATCCATAAGCATCTAGCAATCCTTGTGTTGATGACCCATAAAATACTGGAGCACTTGCTTTTTTTACTGCCCATCTCCTGTCATCTGAGCTAATGTCAATTATTTTTGCAAAAGAAAATTAAGTATAAGCAGATAATATCCTAACCAAAACACACATTTGTCAATCAAAATAAGCAGATAACACAATATAGAAGATAACATCATTACTTCATTAACCAAATACAAACCATTCTAACATAATAAATTCAGTTACAGGCATATTGTTTTATAGTAGATTAACATCTACTACCATTACATAAGGACCAAAAAACATAACATCATAAAGTAGATTAACATCACTATCCACTTCTAAGCTTCCTCTTCCCTATCTTCTCTTCAGCAAAAGTCATTGTATCTTCACTCCAAAGGTCTTGCCTTTAATAGCATCCCTGGTTTTAGCATTTGCAAGCCAAAGTACACAATTTGTTATTGGTACAGGGCTTTTGACAATGAGTGTTTTAGTTGATGCTTGTAGCTTAGCCTTAGACCCACATGCTTCTACTTTAGCCTTAGAAGATGCCTCAGATGCTTGTGCTTTAGCCAACATACATGCTTTAGCCTTTTTAATGTCTTTCTAATAAGGTTTTACATCACTTTCATTACATCCTGATTTTGAACCCTAAAACCAGCCATTGTCCTTGTACTCATCTGACAAATAGTGGTACCATTTGAGCAAACTCTTAGGTGGTTCTGGAGAGTCATAATTTGAGAAGTGCTATATGAGTCTGAGTTGTTGTTGTCTGAGCTACTATCTAAATTCACAACAATGTTTTCTGCAAGTTAACAATAAAGTCTAAGCTATGCATACTTAAGGAAGTCTTTTTAATTAAAGCTCTGACTAATGTTGACATGAAAATGGTGTGTGGGTATGGCCTGAGGAATGGGTTGCTACCTATCCTAATATCCTTAGCAAGATCAAAATCAGTTATTTAGTTTTCACAATGAATTCCCAAACACTCCTTCATAATGTGGCTAATGCATATGGGTCCAATTTTTTAATCCAAACACCCCTAAACTGCTATATATGTGTTTAAGAATATAAAGGGATTCGAAAAAGGTTATCATTGTAAGAAACATGAGCAGATAAGCAACACACAGCAACATATATGAGCAGTTAAGCTTGAAAAAAACATATAATTGACACACATTAGCAGAGAAGCTAAAAAATAAGCAAAAAAGGAAATAAGGAAAAAAAAGAAGATAATAAAGTACCATTCTGATTTGCCATGTTTGAAATTAGGGTTTTGAAAGTGTTTGGGATTATGTTACCTGAACGATTGTGGTAGTGAAATGAATTAATGTGTGTTATGAATGGGTGGAAGAGTTTAAGGGGGTAGAGGGATAGTTAGGCGGTGGTAGGTGGAATGAATTAATGTGTGTTATCATTAATTAATGTATCAGTTTAGTTCTTAGCTTAGTAGTTTTAACTTACCTTAGCAGTATTAGGTTTAAACCTTGCGTATGAACTAGTTTAACATTCTAAACATCATAACTGTCTTTCAGATTATCAAACAAAACTTCATATAAATACTGTATCATACACTTAATTCAAAGACAGAATTAAACATTAATTAAGACTAAACAACATTTGAATCTTTAAAAAAACATCACAACTTTCATTAATTAGGATGATCCAGCAAAAATTTCCATACATCCTTCATACTTTTCATAACTTAATTCACAGGACATGAACTAAACTTTATTACACTAAACAACCATTACAGTTGACATGCCTGGGCAACTCTAACTTTTGCTGGTAGTACTTAATGAGTTCAGACAGTAAACACATATAAACCAAAACAGGATGTAAAAAAATTTATAGATAAATTGAAATCATTCACACAGAGTATTTGCATGACAACTTGAGCATTGGACTTGGTTCACTTTAGATTTTCGTTTCACAACACCTCCACAGTCCTTTCGAGTTGTATTCATCTCGTGATTCACATTAGACCAAGTCACGTCGATATACAAGAGGCAAGATGTTTTCATTGCAAATGGTGAATGTCGGTACTAAATTCCTAATCGACTTTCGTAAATTCGTTTCTTTGTTAATTCTTAGGAGATGTATTAATGAACAATAGACACAATTTTTTATCGACGGGTCTTTCACATTAAAAAAAAACTTGTAGTGCTTTGGGCTAATACTGAAAAGGATCAACCTTGTCGGCCTATATTATTCAGGTCGACAAATGTATACCCAAGTTTATTGCGTTATTACTCACCAGATTTGTGAATAACCCATCACATTTGCAAAGAGGAATTTGCCTGATATGGGAATCTAGTCCCCATCTATTCTTGTAAAACACCATAATAGTTGCTTGTTCGTGTGGTTGCCAACTCTTTAGATTGTGCAAAGCGTTTGCCTCAACACTAACCCCACTGTTCTGGTAAACTTTGCCATCATGACATTTCGTACGAAAGGTATACCCATTGATTTTATATGCATTGTATTTCACTACGATGGCGCGTGGTCCATATGATATCCACCTTACAATTTAAGGAACAACAAACAAACAATTGTAAATAACATACGATTTGATAACCTCTTTCGCTTAATCACTTAGCAAAG
Source organism: Tanacetum coccineum (assembly GCA_026074375.1). Classification (NCBI taxonomy): domain Eukaryota; kingdom Viridiplantae; phylum Streptophyta; class Magnoliopsida; order Asterales; family Asteraceae; genus Tanacetum; species Tanacetum coccineum. The sequence continues at coordinate 10,477 of BQNB010085559.1, forward strand.
ATTTTCTATGCTCATTCTATAGAAATGTATATTCGTTTCCCGGGTTTTCTGTTTTAATACTGGCTTGTGTCGCCTGAAACAATGTCTTTGATTATTATATGTGATAGAAACATTTTAAGTAACGAATAGACATTGTGTTAGTGAATACTAATCGATTACGGTACCAAGTTCATCTGTATTCTGTATTACATACAAATGTGCTTTCTGAAAGTGTTTCTGCTGAAAATTCCATTGATTTGCCGGCAGTCTATGGCATTCCTTCCTCATTTCATTAAGTTTCATGTTTTAAGGTGGGTTACAATAGTTTCCATGGATTTATGATATTCGCTAAAAAACTCTATTGTTTCTTCCGCAATAGTCTCCTCAGCAATGCATCCCTCTGGTTTATTTCTGTTTTGCACGTGTCCTTTAATAACCTTCATACATTCTTTCGAAGAAAATGGATTCCATCCACCGAATGCATATGGGACCACATAATTTTTTCCTCTAGTTAGGTGACACAGTCAAATGTATCTAATATCAAGAAATGATGGGAGGAATGAATTCTCGAGTAGGCACAGTGTCACTACCAGTTCTGCTTGCATCTTATCTAGTTCTTGCAATATGATTTCTTTGCTACATATTGATTTAAAGAAACAAGCAAAAATGATAATAACTATATAATTGTGTGCGGTGGGTGCGTGATATCGTATTGCATTGGCAATAAAATACTCTTGCTTTAGCATGTGATTAGTCATGGATTAAAGACAATGAGCTTACTGTACTTTAGGTTGACCAAACTAGTAGTAATTTTGTCATAGCCTTTGACTACTAATGTTGGGTAATGGTTTCACATATGATGTCTTTTTCTGCATTCGCTTAATGTGTAACTGCTGAGAGGTAGTGTTGTTTTGTCTTCATCTTGCATAGCAAAAAACTCTGGGTTTTATACCCCAAACTCTAGCAGATCCAATCGAGCATTCAAGACATATTTCGTCTTTCCAGGAACATGTAAGGGCAGGAGTTTCTGACTATACTCACAGCACATTCTTTTCTACTGCATAAAATCAATACAATGTGGAACAGGATTATGCCTCCAATACTTAAGTTTTCGATACCAAATGTTGAATTTCTTCCAATACACACCGTTTTGTCTGTTTACTTGGCTTGAACTATCCTCTTCTTCTGTTGTGTTTCTTTTCTGCTTTTGAATTTTACCACCTCTGCCTCTCGTATCTTCTTGGTTTTCTGATGCATTATTGTTTATTCGTTTTCCTTTTCCCCACTTATTTTCAATATGTTTTACCTCGTTGTATATTTGTTCCCCGGTCTTTGGAATTGGAGCCTAGAGAAATTCTTGTTGTCCATTAAATGTCTTCTTTTGCTTTTTGAACGGATGGTTATATGGTAGATATTGTCTGTGGCCAACATAACTTTGTTTGGATGAGGCAGAAAGTCTAACACAGTTTGTATCTTTCCCACATACTACACAACCTTTGAATCTTCCTGTAAGGGCTGTCACAGAATGTACCAAGTGTAGGGGTACATACATTTATGTACACTTTTACTTATCGAACACGTAGATTAAAGTTATCTTTTGTGGAAGATCATACGTATCATCACCTGTCTAAATAAGGTATGTTGAATCATCAAACCAACGGTTCTAAAAAAACTTCGATATCATTCCAGAGTATCACGAATTCTATACGAAAGGTTGATAAATCTTTCTTTTATACTCAACAATGGAGGAAGGTTGTATATGACCTGTTAAAATGGCAACTACACTGTGATGCCTATTTACGTTGTTGACCGTCAACCCCATAGACGATATTTCTAGTGTTGATTTCTTGTATCTCATGCGATTTGGGGAATTTCTCTTCTATGGTAAGCCTGCTGTGAATCCTGCCGGTGGTGACGTATCACACTCACATCTGTTATCATCAGTGTCGTGCCATCTTAAATAAAAATTCTTTGAAATATTTCTATTCTTACAAATAGTTGTTGCAGTCTTGTTATGATGAAAGTACACATTACCTTTATGGTATGTTTGCGTATACATTCTTTGTATTTTTATCCACCTTACATCCTTGATGTTCCACACGTTCAACAAGCAGTCAAATCCTTGTAATTCTACTGATAAAGAAGGCTGTTGTTGATACATTCATGTATCTTTTTTATATCTGATTCCATCAATCTAATAACTTTTTTGGTGATTAGTTGTTTTCCACCATTTCGTTACCTGCAGGTTGCATCTTTTTTATCATGCTAGTACATTCAGATGAAGAACACTTATCAGAAGGCTTACGTATTTTACCCTTCAAGTTGAGTAGTTTAACTATTGCGGACAACTTTGTGAAGTCAGGACATCCTTCGTAAAGAGGCTTCTCTGCGTCTAATAATAGTTCTTGAAACTTGACAAGGTCATCCACTTACAAAATTATCTTTTGTAGCTTAATCCATTTTCTAATGTTGCTGGGCAATCTGTGGTATATAAGTGAAAATCCAATGTCGTCACAAACTCTATGGTAGCTATTAACAGGTCTTTGGGAAATTATTGATGGTCTTCATTTCTCCATGTTTAGTCCACTTTGTGTAGCTTATATCAATCCTATGTCTGTATAAATGGTACTGCACTTCCTCCACTTTATGCTCTATGTGGTTTAAACATTTGGTATACAGACATGGAATGTAAATATGTTTTTTATTAACTCGTGGGTCGATGTTCCCCGTCTTCTGCAAGTTGTGTACTGCATAATGAGTAAACGCGGTACTCCATAAATCACTAAGATTTGCTGATCTATTAGTTTACATCCAAGATTTGTACAATGTTGATAAATGAGTCCCTGATCAGGTCACCCCATCGTTAGTTTAAAGGGTCGGTGTCTAAAACCATATAAATCATAATATAAGAAAAAATTTTGGAACTTGATATTTATTTTTCAATTAAGATAGTTGGTTAGAGGCCAATTCTCTGTAGCTTTTTAACCACCCATTCCACATTATAAATATAACCCCATCAAAGATCCCTTATTCATTTAAGTCTAATTATGGTTCCAATGTTTCACTGTGGTATTAGGACTTATCTGGGCTACTATAGATTTTAACCAATTATACTAGCTAATTTTACCAAGAATTATGACATAATTTCATGAAGAAAATTCAAAACAAAATGTCCTATTACAGCATAATCAAGGACAATTTTCAATTTACAGAATATTAACACGGTTTTTAGAACGTGTGTATAATAGGAACATAATACTTACTAGTGGTGACGGGAATGGTGGGTCTATGATGGGAGAGTGGCAGCGATCGACGAGAGAGTGACGTGATGAGAGCTGTGGTGGTGACAGGATTTGTTGTGAAATGAGAGGGAGTTGTGGCGGGTGACATGAGGAGTTGTTTCTAGGGGAATATGATTCATGAAATTTTTGGGGGAATACATTATCACGAATTTTATGAAATATTCTAACGAAAATATCAAAGGGAAATATACCTTTGCACGATAATTTGAAAAGTTGCAAAATCGTTTAAATCGATAGACGGGCGGTCGACCTCCCGGTATCTTTTGTAATCATTCTGGGCGGGATTAATCGGGAAAATACTTTTAGCCACGATAATAGTTGTGAAGAAAAGTTTTTTAAATTGTTTACCACTTAACTTCTATCGATAATAGTAGCCTAAAGTGTTCAAAATTCTTGAATCGATAGTCGGGCGATCGACACTGCAAGTTGTTGTAATTGTTCTAGCGGGATTTATCAGGTGAGTATCGGTCGAACTCCATGTTACGACACATACTTGACTGGTGAAAATGTGTCTAATTAACATGGTTATAGTGGCTGATTATTATATGGAACCCATGCATGACGGTGATTATGGCTAATTCATATGGGTCGATCATGGTCTTGTGTTAGGAATATCATTGGTAGTTAGTATTTGACATCATATGGTCATATTACATGGGTTGTAGTTGCTTAGAGTGTTATGTTACGACACATCAATGACTGGTGACAATGGGTATTTAACGATGGGTAATGTGCATTGGGTTGTAGTGGCTATATTGTAATGGTCTAATGCCATGTCCGGTGATTATGCTAATTCAAGGGGGACATGTTCATTGGATATCACTAGTCACATTCATTAAATGGGTATGTGACATCATATAGTTCATATGCATTAGGTTGTCAGTTGCGCTTAGAGTGTAAGTTACGACTACATCCATGATGTTGAACTAATGGTAATTAAACATGGGTCATGGGTCATGTGCATTGCGGTTGTAGTGGCTTTATATTGTAATGTAACCCATGCAGACCGGTGATTTATGGATAATTTATTCTTATGGGTTCGATCATGGGGCATGTTGCTTTAGGATAAACACTGGTTCATTCATTTAATGGGTATTTGACATTATATGGGTCATATGCATGGGGTTGTAGTTGCGCTTAAATTAGAGTGTCATGTTACGACACATCCATGATTGGTGACAATTGGTAATTAACATGGGTTATGGGTCATGTGCATTGGGTTGTAGTGGCTATATATTGTAATGGAACCATGAACGACGGTGATTATGGCTTAATTAAATTGGGGGCATTGATCATGGGTATGTGCATTGGGATATCAATGGTCACATTTTTTAATGGGGTATTTGAAATCATATGGGTTCTTATGCATGGGGTTGTAGTTTCTTTGAGAGTTAATGTTATGAAAATCATGATGGTGATCATTGGTAATTTATCATGGATTTTCATGGGTATGTGAATTGAGGTTGTAGTGGTTATATTGTAATGGATCCCCATGCATGACATGATTATGGCTAATTCATATGGGTCATGGGGTAATGTTGCAGTAGGATATAACTGTTCATCTTTCATTAAGGTATTTGACTTCATATGGGTAATATACTTTTTGTTGTAGTTTCTTAGTGTGTGTCATGTTAGACACATCCGATGACTGGTGACATAGGGTAATTAACATATGGGTCATGTGGATTGGTGAAGTGGCTTTTTTTGTAATGGAATCCATGCATGACAGATGATTATGGGCTATTTTCTTATTGGTCATGGGTCATGATGCTTTAGGATCTCATAGTCCATTTCATTTATTGGGTATTTGACATCATATGGGTCATATTAGGGGTGTTCACGGGGCGGTTCGGTTCGGTATGTTGGTAACGTATTTCTAAATTTTCTAAATTTTTAATTTAAATTTAAATTTTTTAAATTTTGTATTTGATCAGTGTTTTGGTAGAATCAATTGGTATTATGGACTATATGGACGAGTATAACTTGTAGGTTAATACTTTTAATAAGTTAATTGAATAAAATTTTATTTTTGAAAATAAATTTAAATTGTAATAAATTTATGAGTCACATGTTACTTTTTAATGATAAAAGATTACATCTTTAATTGAGCGCACAAAATTTAAATTAATCAATATGTTAAAATTTTCAATAATTCAAAAATTTTTAAACTTTTTTAAAATTAAAATTTACGAGCCAAATTGACAGCCAAAATTTTTAAAATCAAATAGTGATATATGGACGGTTTATTTTCCTAATTTTAGCAAAAAACAACTTTTTCATCTCTAAAAAAAGGTGCACCAAAACAGAACAATATCCCCCCATCTCTTTTTAACATTAGATTTAACCACTTTTACTTATTTTCTTTTACACATTGCGGTGTAGAATCATGGATACTGATTACCTATTGATAATCAGGCCATTTTGAGTAAATTATGAGTAATGAAAATGAAAATGAAGTTAACGATTAGGATATCAATCAGAGGGGAGTTATTGAGTATGCGCTATGTGGATGATGAAAACAACCATTCAAATGGTTATGCTCATGAGGGCATAAACTAGGTTATGCAAGGGTTTTTTTTTTCGCAGGGAATATGGAACACCCGTTGGTGTAAATGCTCAGTGATAACCTTCAGATGTTTTACATTGAATAGAATATCAGGGAAAACACAAAGCATTGTTTTCGAGTTTTGTAGGAGACATGGCTTCGTGAGCAATAGTTTTGCAGATTCTATACGATGAAGGTGGGTAAGAAGAAGATAATTAAAAACTATGGATGAAATTCATGGTACACATTATTCTATTTTGAAACCCAGTAATACTTATACGTTCTATCTATGCATGTTACATTTGTGCAACTAATTAAATTCACAACATTGTGTTAATCTTTGCAGCGATACTTTGATGTTGACTTGACGGTCAGAAAGCTGGTAATGAATCATCTTGGTCAACTTCTAAGGAATTTTAGAAGGAAACTGAGACAAACATACATATTGCCCAACAAGATCACCTTCAACTGCTAAATGAGTCCAGACGAAGTATACTGAAATTTAAATTGACGAAGATTTGGTCAACTTTTGTATAATAATCAGGCCATCGAGGAATACAAGGTTTTAATTTTTCATTTTTATGTTAAAGTACATTTATCTTTTATAACTTTGGGTTTCACATATTTATTTGTTTTATTCTAGCTGCTATTTCTACATCTTATCGCCCCTTATGATTTTGTGTTGCTAGGTGTAACTTTAATAAAGCTAAATGCGCGTTCCAAGTGTATTTTTCCGCATTACAATGGGCGAGGTGGATATGCAATGTGAAAGAGTAAATAGGTTAGATTACACATTTGCATTTGCCATTTAATAGCCAATCATTCGATTTATTGGTTTAACTTACATGTGTATGTATTTGATGTGTATAAGATCGAAAAAAAAGAAATTGAACAAGATGAGAACACCCGTCTGGTACCATAGTGGATGTAAGGAAGTAAACAAGACAGAGAATATCAAGATGATGATATTAGATCAGTGGGAGATAACTTGTAAGTTGGACTGCAATTTTTTATTATGTTTCATTTTCGTTAATAACTATTTACCATAATTGTGTTTGCAGAAAGAAACTTGAGGACATAGATCAAAGAAGGTACCTTGCAGGTAGATCAAGGCAGTGTGCCTTGAGAATTGTATTAGTATAAGGAATTGGAGGTTATGACATGAGGAGTGGGGAAAAAGTGGAGTGAATACAAGGAGGTATTTTGAATTTCCACGAAGCAAAAAGTAGACGATGAAAGAATTTTGTTACTAGAAAGTCAACTTGTTGCTGCGAGAAGTGACGTGAGAGAAAGAAAATATTATCAAGATTATGTCACAGCAAGATGTCACAGAAGGAGGGAAATGGTGACGAAACTAAAAAATCAGTTGGCAGCTAGGGGGGCAGTTCGCAGTCAACGCATATCATTGACACATAGATGTAAGACATTTTTTATGTTGTTAACAATTTCATTTTCTAATTAACTTAATTAATGCTCACAGCACTGATCCTATAGATAGCAGGTACATCTGGTCCTAATACCTAGGACCTCTTTTGTTTTCACCAATGGTGAACTAATGGTTAAATATATTTTCATCTAATTCATAATCATTTTCTAATATAATGCTTGCATATCTAAGAAGCAGTAATAATACAACAGTACTAGATTATATCTAATCAGTCTTAACTCAGAGTACATTAATATATTAATATTTGCAAAACTAACCACTTAGCAGTACCATATATTTGTACTGCCAGAACTAATAACTTTGAGTATATTTTCTTAGTTTCAACAAGCAGTCTTAACCATAAACCAGCTGCAGTTTCATCGAGCAGTACAAGAATCCTGTTTATCCCAACACATCTTCTTAATTTTATTGCATGAAATTCATCCAATAAATAGCAGTGATGTTTGAGGGTGGAGCGGAACAATGTGTTGGATGTGATCAGTATGATGCGAAGCATTCGGAAGGAAATGCAATTAAAGGGTTAAGTAATTAATAAACACCCCCTGTGATTTTTGAATTCTACAATTACATGTCTTATATATTTACCGTGTTTATATGCTTACAGGAAATTGTTAAATTGTAGGTGCTAAGAAAACGACTAGATACAATCCAAAAGGATTCTTCAAAGTCATAGATTCCCAATCCAAAGAAATGTGTCGGTACTACCACAAGTTTGTATTTAAAACATGTTCATATTTTCTTTTGTTTAATTAATTTATGATACATAAATGCAAAAAAAATCATTTTTTAGGCAATAATGTGCTGGATGTGGCACTTAAAGAGAAACACAAACTTTTATTGCTGAGGGTACGTATACAAGTGTGAAAATAATGCTTCTTACAAAGATCTACCAAAGGATTTTTCAAGTGACTAATTGATATATCTCTAGTGGAGGCAAGTATTTTTACCAGATGTACGGATAGTAACAGTGAACAACAATTTTGTTGCTGTAGGTGGTTTTGTTGCATGGCCAAAGAATCAAAGTTGTTTTGGATCCCTAATGGTACATAACATCGTGTTCTATTGAACCTACATATATATAATTCTTCTGATCTTAAATTCTTGTGTTTGTATACACGGCGGCTTTTGATTTGCAGGCAACACCACAAGTACCATAAAATGATCTACTGGTGGAATAAAACGGAACCTAAAGTACCAAACGAAGCAAAAAACATTTAAAAGTTATCTATGATGAAATGCAAAAAGAAGCTAATATGAAGAGGGGTCAGAAGGCGTTAGTTTATTGTGGAAGTTTAGTGTATAAGACATTAACATATTTTTATATTGGTTAAGTTATTTACATTGAGTTTTATGGTATTTGAATTTTTTTTGATATATATATTTGATTTTTGTTTTGATATATTCTTGATTTCTTTAAATGTCGACTAAAAGATGAATATGTCACAATTGTTAACACTTTTTGGTCATTGTTTGACTTAATTCTTTGTGTGACTAATTTTTAAAAATGGCCACACAAACATAAAATTCATGTGGTCATTAGATGATTATTAATTCATCACAAAAATATACATTTCCTTCACTTTAACACCATACGGTCACAATTTTTAACAATGTAGGTCACTTTTTTGCTTAAATTGTTTCGTGACTAATTGTACTCTAGCTCGCAGTAAAAAAAACATGCTTTGTGGTGACGTTAAAAGTAACAATATGGCCAGAATTACTCTACATAAAAATTTATGTGGACATTGGTTGATGCCAATAGTTCAGCCCAATAATACACAAGTTTCTAATTCACAATAAACAGCAATGAGCTGGTCCCATTTATTAAATTTATTTGGTCAACTTTATGCTTTAATTGTTTGTGAAGTTATACACCTAACACATGCTTTGTATGGACTAAATTGTTACTAAAAGGCACACAAACATTATATTTCAATGTGGCCTTGGATGATCAATCGTAATCACCAAAAATACACATTTCTTCCTTTAAACAATATGGTCTCACTTATTAACCACTTTTGACTACTTATGCTTAATTTTTATTGTGATTAATACCCAAAACAAACAAGCTCTTGTGTGACTAAATATACAAAAGGCATCAACTAAACATAAAATCATGTGACCATTGGATCGATCAATAGTTACACAAATAATATCTTCTTAATTTAAATACCATATGGTACACACTTATAAACACTTTTTTGCGACCACGTTTATGCATCAAATTGTATGTGACTAAACCACCCAAAAGAAACAATCTATTTATACACATAAAACCAATATTCCTCACACACCCCAACCATACAATTTTCCAAACTAATCATCAATCTTCACAAACAAACCTTTACAACACATAACCCGCCTCTATTACCCCCAAAAATCTACACACATATTACCCATCAACATCAATACATATTAAATATACAACCTACCCCCACCACACCAATCTTGTTTATATACAAAAACATACCACAATTCCCACAACAAACACAACTTACATATTCCAATTAATCACACAAGTATAACCACTCACCTCAAAAACTCCACTAAAAAAACCCATTAACAAACCACCCAAAATACACAAACATAATAACACTATTGCTACAATAACATAAAAAATATACAAAACCCCAAACACACAATCTATTATATCCACAAAAAACAAAAATTCCCCATAAACCACCAATCCATATCCCCCTATTCATCACACAATACACACAACCTACCCACATATTAACGGCAAATTAAGATCGTCACCAATAATACACATATCAACCCGCTCCTCATATTCTTGTTCGCGCCCGATAAATCAAGCTGATGCGCTATTTATCACCCTCGATTCGATCCCATCAAATATATCCTTAATGTTAATGTTTATGATAGATTCTTTATCAATATTATGGCGGAGGGACAACTTTCCCCCCACCCATCCCCATCAATATTCAAATTGTCAAGTCCAAAAATAATACCCACCACACCCCAAAAAACACATAAACCCACCAAATTTACACTACAACCCATAATTACCTAACTTAACTAATAAATACCCACCCACCAAAACCCCAATCTAATGTTATTCACAATAAAATCCTACCTTGGTACCTATCAATCAAACCTCCAACCATATTCCAATTTGATAGTAGATAGAGTTGTAGTGTTATCTGCAATCGTAGTGTCGATATAATAATCGGCTTATATATATATAGATATATAACTTACTAAAAAAACACTACACACCACATGCGCTTATATCACATATATATATAATCTTCATATATGCTAGAGTGTGTGAGTAAAGATGATTATGTGATTAGGATCGCAGAAGTAGATATTGAGTTTCGTTATTGAGTAATTATCAGTATAGATATAATATATCCACCTCCCTTGTTCTGCATACTCATGATAGAAAGTTTATTGTAGAGGGTGAGTTTCTACACCTGCGAACACCTGTAACAATGTGTATGGTTTTACTCTCTTCTGGCGTCTCTCGCTCCCCCCTAATTCAATACTAAGTTTTGAAAATGAATGTGTTTAACCCAAATGGATTAACCCACTTAATTGTCACGTTATTTCAACTCTGATTAAATGTATTCTCTGAACTGTGAGAATCACAACTATACAAAAGACCAGAATCTATGGTATTTGGGGTTGAGGGTTTGTGCTACGGTCACTAAATTGTACTATTTAGTAACACCAAAATGTGGGATACGGACACTAATGGGAGAAGCCGTAGTTGACCCTCCTCCTGGTACGAAATACGCTCGCTCTCGCGCTCTCTCTGTTGAGTGTCGTAATTTGGAGTGAACGGATATCAAGGTTAAACCTTCTATGCATGTTTTTTTGTCTTTTGTTGTCACATTCAATTATGTACATAGTAAGTGGCCAAAAGTGTTAATATGTGTGACCATATGGTGTTTTTTAAGTAAAGTAAATTGTTATTTTGTGTGTTATTTGTTCATCCTATGGCCACATGGAATTTTATGTTTGTGTGTACTTTTGTAATATTTAGCCACAACATAAGCATGTTTGTTTTTGGGTATTTAGTACATTACAAACTAGGCATAAAGTGTCCAAAAGTGTTAATAAGTGTGACACATTGGTGTTTAATATTAAAGTAATATGTATTTTGTGTGACTATTGTTACATCCTAAATGGCCACATGAATTTGAAGTTTGTGTGACCTTTTGTAATATTTAGCCACACAAAGCATGTTTTTTTGGGTATTTAGTCACATACAACTAAGCATAAAGTGACCAAAAGTGTTAATAAGTGTGACCATATGGTGTTTAAATAGAAGAAATGTTTATTATGAGTGACTAATGTTCATACATATGGCAACATGAATTTTTATGTTTGTGTGGCAATTTGTAAATATTTAGTCACACCAAATGCATGTTTCTTCTTGGGTGTTCTAGTCAACTATTATTAAGCTTAAGTGGCAAAAGTGTTAATAAGTTGTTGAACATATCGGTGTTTTAACTTGAAGAAATGTGTATTTATTGTGTGACTATTGATCATCCATAAAGGTCACAATGATTTTTGTGTTAGTGTGGCCTGTTTGTAATATTTAGTCACACAAGCATTTTGTTTTGGGTATTTAGTAACTTATATTTAAGCATAACGCTAGCCTAATGTGTTAATAAGTGAGTATTTATGGTGTTTAAAGTGAATAAAATTGTGTATTTTGTGTGGACTATTGATCATCCTATGGCCACATGAATTTATGTTTGTGTGGCCTTTTGTAAGATGTAGTCACAAATGTTGTTTGTTTTGGGTATTAGTCATATACAACTAAGCATAATGTGACCATAAGTGTTAACTATGTCTGTGACCATATGCTGTTTAAAGTGATGAAATGTGTATTTGGTGATATTGATCATTTTAGGGCCAATGAAATGTTATGTTGGTGTGGCCATTTGTAATATTTAGTCACAACATAAAAAAATAAGGCATGTTTCTTTTGGTAGTGTTTAGTCCATACAATTAAGCATAAAGTGGCTTAAAAGTGTTAATAAGTGTGACACATTATGGTATTTAAAATTGAAGAAATGCATGTCATTTTGTGTAATATTGATCATTCACAATGGTCAATTGACTGTTATGTTAGTGTGGCCTTTGTAATATTTAGGGGGGTTTTCATCACACAGCATGTTTGTTTTGGGTATTTAGTCACATAAAATTAAGCATAATGTAGTCCAAAAGTTAATTATGTGTGTACAATTTGGTGTTTTAAGTGGATGGAAATGTGTATTTTGTGTGACTATTGAACATCCAATGGCCACATGAATTTTATGTTTTTGTGGCCTTTTTGTAATCTTTAGTCATAAATAGATGTGTTTGGGTGTAGTTAGTCACATACTATTAAGCAGAAAGTGACTCATTAGTGTTAATAAGTCGTGGGGACAATATATGTTGTTTTAATGGTGAAGAAATGTGTATTTTGTGTGACTATTGATCATCCAATGGCCACATGAATTTTATGTTTGTGCGGCCTTTTGTAATATTTAGTCACACAAAGCATGTTTGTTTTTGGTATTTAGTCACATACAATTAAGCATAAAGTGACCAAAAGTGTTAATAAGTGTGACCATATGGTGTTTAAAGTGAAGAAATGTATATTTTGTGTGACTATTAATCATCCAATGGCCACATGAATTTTATGTTTGTGTGGCCTTTTGTAATATTTAGTCACACAAAGAATTAAGCAAACAATGACCAAAAAGTGTTAACAAATGTGACCATATGCATCTTTTAGTCACATTTAAGAAATCAATATATATCAAAACAAAATCAAATATATATATATAAATAAATTCAAATACAGTAAAACTGGAATGTATATAACTGAACCAATATAAAATTGTAATGTCGTATATACTAAACTTCTCAATAAACTAAGGCCTTCTGACTCCTCTTCTTATTAGCTTCCTTTTGCATGGCATCACTAGAGACGTAGAAGTTTTTGCGCTTCATTGGTACTTTAGGTGCAGTTTTGTTCTTAACAGTGATCATTTGTATGGTACTTGGTGGTGTTGCTTGCAGGAAACAAAAGCCGCGTGTATCAAACACTGAATTAAATATGAAGAATTATATATATGTAGGTTCATAAAACACATGTATGTACCTTTGGATAAAAAACAACTTGATTCTTTGGCCATGCAACAAAACCACCTACTGCATCCAAAACTGTTGTGCAACCGTTACTTCCTACATCCGGTATAAATGCTGCATCCACTAGAGATTTATCAATTGACACTTTGTAGCAATCCTTTGGGAGTGCTTTGTTATGAAGCATTATTTTCCCATCACTCTTGTATACGGTACCCTCAGCAATAATAGTTGTTTTCTTTAAGTGCCACAGTCTACACTTTATTGCCTAAAAAATGATTTGTTGCATGTATGTATTAGAAATTAATTAAACAAAAGAATATATGAACATGTTGAAATACATACTTGTGGTAGTACCGACACATTTTCTTTGGATTGTGAATCTTGACTTGAAGAATCCTTTCGGATTGATCTAGTCGTTCTCTTAGCTCCCACAGATTTAACAGTTTCCTGTATGCATATAAAACACGGTAAATATATAAGACATGTATGTAGAATTCAAAAATCACAGGGGGGTGTTTTATTAATTACTTACCCTTTTTTGCATTTCCTTCCGAATGCTCGCATCATTCTGATCACATCCAAGAACAGTTGTTCCGCCCTCCTCATCAGCACTGCTATTTATTGGATGAATTTCCACCGGAGACACCTGCAATATAAATTAAGAAATGTGTTGGGATTAAAAGGATTCTTAGTACTGCTGATGATAATACTGCTGGTGGTGGTTAAGACTGCTGGTTCAAGACTGAAGAAAATATACCAAGTCATTAGTGCTGCTAGTACAAATGTTAGTACTGCTAGTGTTAGTTACAAATGTTAGTATATTAATGTTGCTCTGAGTTAAGACTATTAGATATAAGCTAGTACTGTTGTGTTATTACTGCTTCTTAGATATGCATGAATTATATTAGGAAAAGATTAGAATTGGATGGAAACTTATTGTAAGCCCATTAGGTCTCCTTGGTGTATAATAGGAGGTCCTAGGGTATTAGGTCAGATGTACCTGCTATCTATAGGATCAGTGCTGTGAGCGTTAATTAAGTTAATTAGAAAATGAAATTGTTAACAACATAAAAAATGTCTTACATCTAGTGGTGTCAATTGAGTTGGCGTTGACTGCAACTGCCCCCCTTGTGCAGCCAACTGATTTTTCAGTTTAGTCACCATTCCCTCTGTCTGTGACATCTTGCTGGACATACTCTTGATTAATAGTTCTTTCTCTTCACGTTCACGTCTCGCAGCATCAAGTTGACTTTCTAGTAACAAAATTCTTTCATCAGCTGCTTGTTTGCTTCGTGGAAGATCAAAATACCTCTTGTATGTCACTCCACTTCCCACTCCTCTTGCATAACCTCCCTTTTCCTTACCTAATACAAGTGTCATGGCATCAGTGCCTTGATCTACCTGCAAGGTTCCTTCTTTGATCTTGTCCTCAGTTTCTTTCTGCACACACAATATGGGAAATAGGTTATTATACGAAAATGAACATAATAAAAAAAATTGCAGACAAACTTACAAGTTTATCTCCCACTGATCTAATCTCATCATCTTGATATTCTCCGTCTTTGTTTACCCTTCCTTTCAACCACAGGGTACCACGGGTGGGTTCTTCATCTTGTTCAATTTCTTTTTTTTCAATCTTATAAACATCAAATACATACACATGTAAGTTAAACCGATATAAACGAATGATGCTATGAAATGCAAATGTGCAAATGTGTAATCTTACCATTTTCTCTTTCACATGTGCGTATCCACCTCGTCCCATTGTATGCGGAAAAACACACTTGGAACGCGCCATTTTAGCTTTAGCAGATTTCACCTTGCAACACAAAATCATAAGGCGTTTAGATGTAGTAATGCTGCTAGTATAAAACTAATATATATGGAAACACAAAGTTATGAAAGATATATGGACTTAAATAAAAATGACTAATTAAAACCTTGTATTCCTCGGTGGCCGTGTAGTTTACAAAATTGACCCAATCTTCGGCTTTTAAAATTGCAGTATACTTCGTGTAACCTTTTCTGTCATGAATAGTAACTTTTTATAAAAATAGATTTATAAAAAGTATTATTAATTGTCGGTAAATCGCGAAATTCATAAACTCGTTCGTTATTAATTGAAAAATTACGATTCTTATCATTTTGGAATCCTAAAAAATATGTATTATTTGTTTAAAAAAAATATCAAACTAGCTGTTTGATTAAGGTTGTATAAAATAAAAGTTATTTTATAAACTCCGTTTAATTAACGTATAACTCGTTTTTATCGTAACTTTTTCGTTATTAATCCGTTTGAAAAGTTTCTTAATTTTTCGGAATCGTCATGAGTCGTATTATTTTATAAAAAGATAAATTAATATGTTCTATACATGAATTTTGGACAGAAACTTGGAGTGAGTTAGTTAAGTCCATTTCTAATCTCGTTTTTATATTTTACACTTTATAATATTACCACAAGTGTACAAGTCTTTTACTTCCATTATGACTTTATTTTTATGTTCATATATCATAACTAAAAGCTCATAAACAATATTAACATGTTATTTAAGCTTAATTAAGATTGTAAAATACTCATGTATCCATTTATAATTTCATATTACCATCCATACAACATGTGTATAAGTGCATAAAACTATATTTACAAGAAATGTCCAAGTTTACAAGTTAAACATGTCCTAATGGTGATTTCACTATATAAACATTACATATGCATATAATCATATAAATGAAAAGTTAAGGGCTTAAGATAACCTTAATGAGATGATGTAGGATGATGACAAATAAGTGCTAAACCCTTGTTTAGACTTTAAACCCAAGATTATAACCAAGAAAACCCTTGTTTTCTTAATAAAACCCTAGCTTCCTTTTACTTGATTAATACTTGAAAATGCTTAGCCAATGCTTGGAAACACCTTAGAATATCTTAAGATGGATGTGTATAGATGTGTATAGGTTGTATAAAATTTTGTATGGATTTGGTTGGAGGCTTGGTTTGAGCCGTGAGCTATAAGGAGCCAAAGGGAGTGATTTTTGTGATTCAAGGTTAAGTGTTTAGCATATGCATGTGTTTATCTCTACATACTTGCTTATATATGGAAGATTAGTCCATAAAGATGCAATAGTGGTCAAGGAGGCATAAGGAGGGTTTTAAGGGTTCATGCTTTCTTGTCTTGAGTCAAAGTAACAAGGTATGGTGTGATTAATGAACTAGGGAAGTACATTGACCAAGTTGTGCATTTTTCTTATTTCTTTGTACCAATTGCCATAATTTCGGCATAATAGAGCTATACATGATATATTTGAGAAATTTTTATGTATTGGGTATAAATGTGGGTATTTGTTGAAGCGTAGAAAAGTTTTGGTGGTTCCGGGAGTGCCTAAACGCAATTTATCGCGAAACGTATACACTTTACGTATCCGATAAAAATAAAATGAACAAAGTTAATAATTATTCTCAAAATAATTATATAAACCTTGCTTGATGTAAACATTTAATTGTTTGGTGTCCGTTTACGCTAAACGATAATTTTTAACTTACGCGATTTAACTTAACTATTAAAAATAAAAGTAAACGCGTACGAGAAAGAAAAATAAATAATTAGTAAAATAGATGACGTCGTAAAAGACCTGAAAATACGGAATGTTACAGTCTCCTCCGGTTAGAAGAGCCTTGTCCTCAAGGCTCAAGTTGCGGCACTTGAGGAAGGTACGGGTTCGGAGAAAAAGATGCGGATATTTCTTCCGGAATAATGTTGATGAAGAGGTGTAGATAATTATTATTATTATTAGGGGGGGATAAGGGTTTCTAGATGATTTTTGATAGCTAACAAAATATCTAGCAAAAACTTTACTAGTTACAAGTTGTAGCTTTTAAATTAAAGGTATTTACTTGAAAGTATTTGTGAAATGTTTTATTTTCCAATGTACAAAGTGTAAGATAATATTTTCTTGGGTAAATTTAATAAAACTTTAGGTATTGGATACAATCGTAGGTATTTGTTGAATCGTTAATAAATTAACGTGCTTCCGAGTATACTTAAACGTACATTTATCGCGAAACGTATTTAACTTACGTAACCGATAAAAATAAATGAACAATGACCATAATTATTCTCAAAATAATTATTTAATACTTGATTGATGCAAACGTTTAATTGATTGAAGCCCGTTTACATTAAACGCTAATTTTTAGCTTATGCGATTTAGCTTAACATTTATGATTTAAAGCAAATGCGTACTATACAAAAGGTACATTGTGGATTTATCGACGTCGTCAATGACTCTAAAACACAGGGTGTTATAGACTTCCCCCGTTAAACGAGCCTTGTCCTCAAGGCTCACCAAGCAGCGCTTGACGACGGTGCGGTTTTGGTGAAGAGGTGTGAATATTTCTTTTTGAAGTGGTCTTCACGTTCCCACGTGAACTCAGGACCTCTTTTGGAGTTCCATCGAACTTTGACTAATGGGATCCAACTTCGCTTCAACCGTTTAACTTCACGGCCTACTATTTCTAATGGTTCCTCAACAAAATGAAGCTTGTCATCGAGATGAAGTCCATCTAACGGAACGGCTAATGGTT
>BQNB010085560.1:0-24624 GCA_026074375.1 Tanacetum coccineum
ATTTGGCAGTTTTCGTCTGTTTTTGGTCATTTAAGCTCGTTTTTAGAGGTAAAAGATATGTGTAATTAAGCACTTATCAGATACCATCAATGATATTTTCCCTAGTGGCCACATTATCTCTCCACTAAACCCCAGGAGCGGGGTTGTGGCAGGAACCATTCGATTTTTTATGTCCAGGTGCAGTTTGATAAAGCAGTGCTCATATATTATTTCTAAGGCAGATCCTCCGTCCACATACATGCGGTGGATGAGGTGACCTCCTATTTCCGCCTTGATCACCATTAGATTTTCTTGTCCTTCGCTATTTGTGAGGGGTGAAAAGGAAATTTCTCCTTCTATGAAAAAGCTTTTAGTAACTTTTTGTCTTGTTACTCGCTGCCATGGTTGGACCATGAAGATTGTCGCAGCCTTCTCTTTAGAGGTCTCTCCTTTTTTGGAGGCTTTCACCGGTTCTCCTTTGTTACCTCGTTTCTTTAATGCTATAATCAGGTGTGACAATTGTCCTGACTTCACCGCTTCTTCTATCTGTTTCTTCATATGGGTGCACTCATCCGTGTTGTAACCCTTGTCTCCGTGGAATTCACAGAATTTGTTCTTGTTTATGTTTTTTGAGGGTCCATTCATTGGCGGTGGTGCTCTAAATTTCAATGTTTCCATTGCTAGAATTTCCTTTGGGGTTTTTGTAAGAGGTGTGAACCTATCTTGCCTTCCGTTTTCTTTGTGTCGACTTTTAAAATCCAACCTTTTGTTTAAGTTTTGCTTATGGCCCGACTAGTGATGCTTCCATGCTAGTGGGGCCTTCTTTCTTGACTGATTCTCGGCAACTACCTCTCCGCAGAGGAAGACTGTTGTTACTTTCATCATTTCATCTATAGATTTAGGGATATTATCATTCAGTCCTTTAATTAGGTCTGGGTTAGTGATGCCATGCGTGAATCCAGATATCCTAATGCACTCTGGTGCTCCATTGACGTGCATGATTTCTGATTTGAATCATTTCATAAAGGATTCTACAGATTCCCCTTCCTTTTGTTTGATGTAATGAATTTCTACAGGGTCCTTGATGTATTTCTTTTGCTGAGAGAAGTTTCCAAGGAATGCCTTACTTAGGGCTTCATAGCTGTCTACGGACTCTGGTGGAAGCTTGTCAAACCAAACCCTAGCTGACCCGATCAGTGTAGAGTTAAACATGTGGCACCACGTGGGCATTGCCCATCGTTCAATTTTTGCCGCAGTTTGGAAGATCTTCATATGGTCTTCTAGGTCGCCTGTCCCATCATATGTCTTAACATTAGTTAGCATGCGAGTTCTTTTTAGGACTTTGAAGTTGCGGATCAACCATGAAGTTGTGGCACCACACGGAGATCTGACAACCATGAAGTTCATCAAAGCGCTTGCGGAGTGATCTTCCCCGCCTAGAGAGACCATCAGTGATATTCACCCTAGCGGCCACAATATCTCTCCACTAAACCCTAGGAGCGGGGTTGTGGCAGGAACCATTTAATTTTTTATGTCCGAGTGCAGTTGGTTAAAGCAGTGCTCATATAGTATTTCTGAGGCGGATCCTCCGTCCATAAACATGCGGTGGATGAGGTAACCTCCTATTTTTGCCTCGATCACCATTGGATTTTCTTGTCCTTCGCTGTTTGCAAGGGGCGAAAAGGAAATTTCTCCTTCTACGGAAAAGATTTTAGTAACTTTTTGTCTTGTTACTCGCTGCCATGGTTGGACCATGAAGATTGTCGCAGCCTTCTTTTTGGAGGTCTCTCCTTTTTTGGAGGCTTTCGCTGGCTCTCCTTTGTTGCCTCCTTTCTTTAATTCTTTAATCAGGTGTGTTAATTGTCCTAACTTCACCGCTTCTTCTATCTGTTCCCTCCTTATGGAATCCATTCTCAACCGTGCTGTGACCTTATCTCCGTAATTCACAGAATTGTTCTGTTTATGTTTTTGGGGTCCGATTCATTGGCGGTGGTGCTCCTAAATTACTCAATGTGTTCGCATTGAAATGAATTTACCTTTGGGTTTTTTGTGGAGAGGTTGAACCTATCTTTCCTTTCGCTGCTCTTTGTGTACGAATTTTGAAATCCGCCTATTTGTCGAAGTTTTGCCTATGGCCCACTCGTAATGCCTTCCATGCAGGTGGGCTGTCTTTTCTTGACTGATTCGCCTGGCAGCTACCATCTTCGCGAGTGAAGGCTGTGTTACTTCTCATTCATCCACGAATTTGAAATGGAGCCTGCTTCTTTGCCAAATCCTCTGAAAGTGTTAATTGGCTATGACATAAAAGGCTATCACATCTCAACTTCAAAAACATTAACAAACTTGCTAAACAAAACAAAGTTCTTGGTCTTTATTCACTTTTTTATTCAAAAGATAAACCATGCTCAACACATGAAAAATGAAAGCATCATAGAGCTTCTTTCAAAACAAAGCAAAATTTCTCAATCAGGAAGTGTCTACATCTTCTTTATATGGACCTACTTGGACTAGTCAGTCCAATGTCAATAAATCATGAGAAGTATACCCTAGTAATTGTTGATAAGTACTCAAGGTACACATGGGTTCACTTTCTCAGGAAGAAGAGTTAGGCAGTTGATGTAATAATGTCCTTTATTAGAATGGTTGAAAATTAAAATGATCTCAAAGTCAAACCGATCAGAACTGATAATGGAACTAAGTTTAGAAATTCTAAATTTGAGAGTTTTTGTGATGAGAAAGGAATTTCTCAAAACTTCTCTTCTCCTTACACACCTAAACAAAATGGTGTGGCTGAAAGGAAGAACAAAACTCTCACTGAGGCTGCTAGAACAATGTTGAATGGTTCAGTACTCTCTAAGCATTTCTTGATTGAAGCTGTTAGAATTTCCTGCTACACTCAGAATAGATCAATCATTGTCAAAAGACATGATAAGACTCCTTATGAAATATTCAGAGAGAGAATCCCTGATATCAGCTACTTTTGTGTATTTGGGTGTCCTGTGTTTATTCATAATCACAAGGATCATTTAGGAAAATTTGATGCAAATGCTGATGATGAATACTTTCTAGGATACTCTTTTGTCTCTAAAGCCTTCAGAGTCAATAACACTAGAAGACAACAGGTTGAGGAGACTTATCATATTACCTTTGATGAGAGTATGGAAGCTATCAGGTTTACCAACATATTAGTAGATGAAATTGGAATAATTAATTCATCTAGATACCATCCTAATAAATATCTTCATGAGGATGATCCATCTAGACATTATCAAGCAAATTCTGATATTTCATACTACATCACACCTCGCAATCGTTCATTAACTGAACTCAAAAATCAACTCATGTCCTTGAAGAAGTTACTCCAAATGAGCAAAACATTCGTCACACTAAGGAAATTGAAGGTCCTCCTGACCTGATAAACAATGAAGGGACACATGAACAAATAATTTAGAATGAACAAAACAACATTCAACATACATAAGAACATTCAGGAAACAAGACTGAAACCTTAATACCCACTACTGAACTTTCAACCCTTGAAATACTCAGTCTCCCATCACTCATCATGCATCTACAAGTTCACATCATGCACCGCAAGATAGATGGTCAAGAGATCAACAAAATGAACTTGTGAAAATCATTGATGAACCCACTTAAGGCATGCTTACAAGAAGTATGGCTGCCAAACTGATAGCTGCCTCAGCAAGTGAATGTCTATTTGCTGACTTTCTCTTTAAGATTGAACCTAAAAAGGTAACTGAGGCACTAAAACATCTAGGGCAATTTGATGCAATGCATGAAGAGTTGAATCAGTTATATAGAAACAAAGTTTGGACACTTGTTCCACTCCCTAAAGGAAAAATAGCCATTGGCTCAAAATGGGTGTTCAAGAACAAGAAAGATGAACTTGGAACTGTTACTAAAAACAAAGCAAGACTGGTTGCTCAAGGTCATAGTCAAAAAGAAAGAATTAACTATGATGAAACCTTTGCACCAATTTCAAGGATGGAAGCCATCAAGATCTTTCTTGATTTTGCTACCTACATGAACTTTAAAGTCTTTCAGATAGATGTCAAAAGTGCCTTCCTGAATGGAAAGCTTAAGGTAGAGGTTTATGTCAAACAACCTCCTGGTTTTGAGAGTAGTGAATTCCCTAACTATGTCTGTAAGCTTGATAAACCCCTCTATGGACTAAAACAAGCACCAAGGGCATGGTATGGGACTTTATC
Source organism: Tanacetum coccineum (assembly GCA_026074375.1). NCBI lineage: Eukaryota > Viridiplantae > Streptophyta > Magnoliopsida > Asterales > Asteraceae > Tanacetum > Tanacetum coccineum. The sequence continues at coordinate 4,209 of BQNB010085560.1, forward strand.
TACATTCTTCATTCATAACAAGTTTGTCAAAGGAAAGATTGACAACACTTTGTTCATCTACAAAAACAAAGGAGATGTCTTACTAGTCTAAGTATACGTAGATAACATCATATTTGGCCCAACAAATTTCAAACTTTGCAAACAATTTGAAAAATTGATGACAAAAAAACTAAAATGAGTATGATGGGTGAACTCACTTACTTTCTTAGATTTCAAATCAAGTAGGATGACAAAGGAATCTCTATTTGTCAAGAAAAGTATACAAGGGACTTACTGAAGAAGTATGAGATTTCTAATAGTTCTTCAGTAAAGATGAAACACGTATCAAACCACCTTCGGAGGGTCGGGATTGATCAAAGTATGTGAAATAATACATTTTGTCTAGAGAGAGAAAGTAGAGGGAAAAAGGATTTATTGAAATGAATTGAATATATAGTCTAGCCTAACATTCTTCCACACCCCTTATTGAGAGTCATAAGGGGGATTTATAACCTTTGCATGTGCTAACTATCCATTGTTTACAATATTAGGCCATGCGTATTACGCACAAACAAGTGGGCAAGTTGAGGTATCCAATCGTGGCTTGAAACGAATTCTTGAAAGGACAGTAGGCGAAAACCGTACCTCTTGGTCGGATAAACTAGATGATCCACTCTGGGCCATCCGTACTGCTTACAAAACACCCATCGGGTGTACCCGATACAAGCTCGTGTACGGAAAGGCATGTCATCTACCGATCGAGCTCGAGCACAAAGCCTACTAGGCCTTAAAGCATGCAAACTTTGACCTTGAGATCGCGGGTGAACAACCTAAATAAAGTTTCAACTCAATGAACTAAATAACTTCCCCCCGTAATCAATGCCTATTATGGGAGAACGTTCGTTAATCTATAAAGAGAAGACAAAGAGTATCCATGACTCAAAGATCAAAAACCCGCGGGTCCTTCAAACGTCGTAACAAGTCCCCCTCTTAACTCTCGATTGAAGAGTTCTCGGCATTAAAATCCTGTTGTCCTGACCATTCTCACCATTACCTAAGTCTATTCCATATGCACCGGTGAGTAATCTAAAACTCTAGCCAAAACTTCAATGGAGAATCTCATAGGAATACAAGCACTACGTTGGAGTGACGTACCTCAATTGGTTGTCCCGGATCTCCAAACCTTTCCCAAGGATAAATGAATTCGGGGATTGGATCAAGCTTAGTGACCCTAAACAAGCGCTTCGTGGGAGGTCAGCCCAATGCTTAATCCAAGTTAGTATTATTAGTAATGAATAAGAATTTTTTTGTTGTGAAGGGTGGCCTCTTTCCTTTCTCGGGTTGCTGTTTTTGTGATGTCTAGGATGTCCCAGATTTTTGAAGCCTCTCGTGCTCGTGGTTTTGTCCTTCGATCACAAGAGCTTCAAATCCTCAGCTTCATTTGGGAAATCCATATCCTCAGATCGAATCGACTAACGTTATCTTTAAGGCAATACTTATATAAAACGGGCTAGATATACGTAGTATACCCTTCTTAAAACATTGAGGACACTGTTTAATTCTAGTATGGGGGGATCTATCGATTTGATTGTGCCTGCAGTCGTTGTTTTCACATAATCCCATTTTTACCACCAAAATTTTAAAAAAATGAAAAAAATTTAAAATTTTTCAAAAATAATATAAGTGTTTTGTCACAATTTTGACTTTCCTGCTGGGTAGAATAAGAATAAATTTTGACTTGATCGAGCGTGTTGAGCTCTAGCTTGTTCCTTAACTTTTAGGCTAAGCGTTCGCGAAAATTTTGTGAAGTCTTCTCTATATCGTGAAATAAAATAAAAAAAATGATAAAAAATGAAAAAATATAAAATATAATAAATATAAACTATGGGCTGACAAAAGTTTGTTGTATCTTGCCGGCTCACAACCAATGTTACAGCCTTATAAAGAAAGCCCATAGTAAGAATAAAAATCCGAGACTGATAAAAGTTTGCTGTATCTTGCCGGCTAACAACTGATGTTGCAGCCTTCTAAAAAGTCGAGGGTTACAATTGCATAAATGTTATGTTTAATATTAAGTGTGAATTAATAAATAGATCTCTTTTTGTTAAATTTAAATATGCTTTTGAACTTTGACTATTTCATTTTAGGTTTTTAAATGAGCTATGTATAAACGGGAAACCTAAGAGTTTTTGAAACCTAAGGTCCGTGAGTCCCGATACTAGTCTCTGTGGGGTGTCAAAAGCCTGGTCACATAGCCGCAAGGTTGGGATGTGCCGAGACGAAAGTCTCTACATGGGATGATCTCGCCTTCAAACTCATTATTCTCGGGTGGAACGTGAAGCATAGTATTTTGCAAAACATTGATCCATGGTTGAAATTCAAAATAGCAAATACACCTAAGATGTAATAATTTTCGGGAGTGAAAAGTTCACAAGTTGCAAATATGAGTAGTGTTAGCATCTTAACAGATATTTAACTGTGATTTTGTTTTAGGCTTGGTTTGGAGCGAGTGAAAAGTCGGGAACGATGAATTTATCCTTTTTGGGGCATTCCCGGATCTCCAAACCTTTCCCAAGGATAAATGAATTCGGGGATTGGATCAAGCTTAGTGACCCTAAACAAGCGCTTCGTGGGAGGCACCCCATGCTTATCCTAGTTATATTATGTAGTAATGAATAAGTGTTTTTTGTTGTGAGAGGTGTGCCTCTTTCCATTCTTGTTTGCTTGTGTTTTTGTGATTGTCGAGGATTGTTCTAGATTTTTGAAGCCTCTCATGCTCGTGGTTTTGTCCTTCGATCACAAGAGCTTCAAATCCTCATCTTCATTTGGGAAATCCAATATCCTAATCTAATCGACTAACGTTTATCTTTAAGCATACTTAATAAACGGCTTAGGATTTACGTAGAGACCCTTCTTAAAACATTGAGAACAATGTTTAATTCTAGTATGGGGGGAGGATCTATCGATTTGATTGTGCTTGCAGTCGTTGTTTTCAGGTAATCCCGTTTTTACCACCAAAATTTTAAAAAAAAATGAAAAAATTTTAAAATTTTTTCAAAAATAAAATAATTGTTTTGTCACAATTTTGACTTTCCTGCTGGGTAGAATAAGAATAAATTTTGACTCGATCGAGCGTGTAGAGCTCTAGCTTGTTCCTTAACTTTTAGGCTAAGCGTTCGCGAAAATTCGCGAAGAACGAAAAATGATAGAGTTAAGTATGAGTGGGATGCTAAACAAGGATTATTTGGAAATCTTAAAAGCTCATGTGTGTAATTTGTGGCTTTTTCTCCCATAAGCTTCTAACCAGATTAATAAATACGTGCTATTTTTGGAGATTAAACTTAAATCAACAATTTTTATGTAGTATATAGCAAAAATTTTAGTCTTAGTTCAAACTTATACTTGAATTTTTCAAAAATAAGTCTTCTCTATATCGTGAAATAAAAATTAAAAAAAATGATCAAAAAATGAAAAAATATAAAATATAATAAATATAAACTGTGGGCTGACAAAAGTTTGCTGCATCTTGCCGGCTCACAACCGATGTTGCAGCCTTCTAAAAAGTCGAGGGTTACAATTGCATAAATGTTATGTTTAATATTAAGTGTGAATTAATAAATAGATCTCTTTTTGTTAAATTTAAATATGCTTTTGAACTTTGACTATTTCATTTTAAGTTTTTAAATGAGCAATGTATAAACAGGAAACCTAAGAGTTTTTGAAACCTAAGGTCTGTGAGTCCCGATACTAGTCTCTGTGGGGTGTCAAAAGCCTGGTCACTTAGCCGCAAGGTTGGGATGTGCCGAGACGAAAGTCGCTACATGGGATGATCTCTCTTTCAAACTCATTATTCTCGGGTGGAACGTGAAGCATAATATTTTGAAAAACGTTGATCCATGGTTGAAATTCAAAATAACACATACACCTAAGATGTAATAATTGTCGGGAGTGAAAAGTTCACAAGTTGCAAATATGAGTAGTGTTAGCATCTTAACTGATATTTAACTGTGATTTCGTTTTAGGCTTGGTTTGGAGCGAGTGAAAAGACGGGAACGATGAATTTATCCTTTTTGGGGCATTCTCGGATCGAAATGCATCTTGTTCTATGATCCCTAACGGTTATGAAAATAACGAAAGTCAAAAATGTTAATTAGTTGCAAAAAAAATTGAGAAAAATACAAAAATATTAGGAATAAGTGTATATCTTTAAAAATGGTAAAAATCGGGCTTCTCTAAACTCTTGATTCTTTAATTCCCCTCGATGAACACTTAGCTACTTTTTTGAGGTAATTAGTTGAGGGAGATTGAGATTCTTAGTTTCCTAAGTGCTTAATTATAGCATTGCGTGAGGACACGACAATATCTTAGTATGGGGGATTTTGGTATGTGTTTAATTACACATACATTTGACCACTAAAACCGGACTTAAATGACTAAAAACGTACCAAAAATACATTGTATTTGTATGTTTTACATTTGTATTATGCAGGAAATAGATATCCAAGAAAAGGACAAAAATCGAAGCCAAAACGACAAAACCGAGCACGAGAACGGAAAGATGGTGAAAAGTCAAAAAGACAAAGTCAAAGTTAACAAAAGTCAAAAAGTCAAAGTCAACCTCGGTGTGAGCATTGCAAACCGAACCCGAAATCTAAAATTGCCAAAAAGTGGGCCATCCAAAATAAAAAAAAGTTCACGTACCAACATGGAACAAAACTGAAAGTACGTTGCTATTGTACGGCTAAATCCCTATCCAAGAAAAGGACAAAAATCGAAGCCAAAATGACAAAACCGAGCACGAGAACGAAAACAGCGTAAAGAGAAGTCAAAAAGTCAAAGTCAACAAAGTCAAGTCAAATTCAACCCCGGGATGAGGCATTAGAAAGAGCATCAAAAACCGAACCTGAAAACCTAAATTGCTAAAAGTGGGCCCACCCGTACCCACCTAGTGGGCCCGGGTCAGCCCACTTATAATTTACAAAGCCTTATAAACCCTTAAACCTTACCAAAAAGCCTAAGCCCCTTTTATAACACCCAGCCCAACAACAAAGCCCATTCACCTCCCCTCTATAAACACCCGTTTATTCGTTACCCTTTATAACACCTCTGTTAGTCCTTTAAGGACTAATGGTGCAACACCAACAAAAACTTCAAGGGCCAAATATGAAAGAAATAAGGACTGTCTTTGCAACACACTTATACACTTTCAGGGACCTTTCTTGCCATTTCCCAAACTTCAAATAACAGCGGGAACACTATTCATCATCTCCCTGGATAGTGTCCTCACTTCCAGACAAAACATCATCCCCCTTTCTTCTCCCCTATGTCGACCAACACCTTTGCCAACCTTATCCCACCAATTGCCACCTTGGCAATCCTTAGCTCCCCTATTCGTTCAAGGAAAATGACAAGAAATCAATGGCTTTGATCATACAACTTGGGGAACACTCAAATTTGGATGGCTAAGATGATATTTGAGCTTATACTCACACAACAAACACACACGGCTTCCCTCTCAGCAAAGAAGCACAAGACCTAGAACCTTCATTAGTGTAGTATAAATAGGCTTATTTGTAAGCCTTTGGGCATCAAGTTTTTAGTAGTTTTCAGCTTATAATTTAAGTTTTTCAGTTTATTGTAATGTTTTCTTAAAAGCCTTGTAATGATTTTAAGTTTAATGAAAGATTGAAGTTTTTATGTTTTACCCCGTTTCTAAGTTAAAGTTTATTATGTTTTAAAACTGTTTCACAAGCTCACAAAAGCTCTTTTTACAACTTTCTTAAGCTGTTAACTTAAGCATTGTAAGTTTTTCCATAACTTATAAAGCTTAAGTCCTATTTCACCAAAAATCACTCAAAAAGCTCAAATGGATGATAAGCTTACAATGGAAGAGCTTATGGGTTTTACTAGCTTGTTTCTAACAAGCTAGAGCTTGTAGAATAACTCTAAGAGCACTTGTTTGCCCTGTTTAAGCAAGGGCTTTTGTAAGTCTTCATTTTTCTATTTTTAGCTTATCTACTATAGAATTGCTTATTTGTGCTTATTGCCTGCTTATCTTTGCTTATTTATGCTTATTTGTGATGTTTAATGCTTATTATGCTTGTCTTGTAGTTTAGAAGTCATTAGTTTAAGTTTTCTTAAAATTCTGTCTATTTTAGCTTATAATTGCATAATCTGTCTCAGCTTATTTGAGTGCTTATTTGTTAGTGAAATATGCTTAATATTGTTTCTTATGCTTGTTAGATATCTGGTCTAATAGGTTTGTTCATAAAAATTTTAAGTTTTCAAGTAAAAAAGGCATTTTAAGTGTTTAAAGGGGTGTTTGGCATAACTGTTTTAATGGGTCAAAATGGGTCAAGATTGCATTTTGACACTTGAGGCAGTTTAGTTTAGCTTAAAGTAGTCCAAAAATTTAGTTTGTTTAAGTGTTTAAGTGTTAAATCTCATTTTCAAGGTTTTAAGAGTTCATTGTTTGAACCTATTAGGTTATAGCTTATTTTAGTTGCTTATTTGATTGTGCTTTTGCTTATTGTTGTTTTTGTGTTGTTTTTGTGTTTATGCATGTGTTAAAAGAGGTTAGAAACCAAAGCAAAAAGCCTGCATTGTTTGGTTTATGTTTTACCAAAGTTAGCAAAAATTTGTCTAAGTGTTGAATCAGTGTGAGATAGCTTTTTCATGAAGCTTTTTAAGTGCTTATTTGAATTTCAAAATGCTTTTTCATTGTTGCTTATTGTAGCTTTTTGGCCATTCTTCTTAGTGGTATAAGCCACTAAGCCATAAGGATCCTTTTGCTAGCTTATTTTTAAGCTAGAAAAGTCCCTCTTGGCCTTTTTGCTTATCAGTTTTGGCCAAAAAGCTATTTGCTTATTTAGGCTTATTAGCTTATTGCTTTTGCTTATTCTAGGTTTAGTTTAGCTTATTAGGTTAGATTAAGCCCATTTTAGCTTATTCTCTTTAGTTTAGAGCTTATTTGAGCTTATTTGCTTATTAGCTTAAAATTTCTAAGTTTTATAGCTTTTTGATTAAACTGCCATTCTAGCTTATTGTAGTTGCTTATTTTTGTTCTTAAGTGCTTTTTAGATATGCCCTTTTATCTGTCTTAACTTATTTTACGCATGCCTTTTGGCTTATGCAATGCACCGGGCACGTTCCAAAGGTGTATGATGGCTATCTTTCATGATATGATCGAAAAAACGATGGAAGTCTTCATGGACGACTTCTCGGTCTTTGGGAATTCATTCGGAAATTGCCTCTCTCGTGTAGACAAGATGCTTCAAAGGTGCGAAGACACCAATCTTTGTCTAAATTGGGAAAAGAGTCATTTCATGGTTAAGGAAGGCATTGTCCTTGGCCATAAGATTTCCAAAAATGGGATTGAGGTTGATAAAGCCAAAGTCGATGTGATTGCTAAGTTACCTCATCCCACCACCGTCAAGGGTGTTCGGAGTTTTCTCGGTCATGCCGGTTTCTACCGACGGTTCATTAAGGATTTTTCCAAAATTTCCCGACCGATGACTCATCTTCTTGAGAAGAATACTCTGTTCATCTTCTCCAATGAATGTATTCAAGCTTTTGAAACGTTAAAGAAAAAACTTACCGAAGCTCCAATCTTGATTGCCCCGGACTAGGACTTACCCTTTGAGCTTATGTGCGATGCAAGCGACTTTGCCATAGGTGCAGTCTTGGGGCAACGTCATGAAAAACACTTTAGGCCTATACACTATGCTAGTAAAACAATGAACGAGCGGAACGTATTTACACCACGGAGTAAAGAAAATGTTTTGCAGTGGTGTATGCCTTCGAAAAATTCCGGTCTTACCTCATCTTGAACAAAAGCATTGTGTATACGGATCACTCCGCCCTAAAATATCTCTTTGCTAAAAAAGATTCCAAGGCGAGATTGCTCCGGTGGGTTCTCCTCCTTCAAGAGTTCAAATTCAAAGTAATTGACACAAAAGGAGCCGAGAATCTCGTCAGCCGATCATCTTTCACGATTTGATAAATCCTTATTAAATGTGTCTGACAAGGAGATAAGGATTAAGTTTCCTATCTCGAGACACTTAATTTGGTGACTTTTGAGTGGTGACGCAAGTACCCGTGGTTTGTCGTTTATGCAAAGTTCCATCGCCGGGACATTTCATTGTGTTAGGATGTTTCCCAACATTATATGAACTTGTTTTTCTTTTTTTTAGGTTGTGTTAACTTCTACTTTGGGGACGACTCTATGTGTTATTTATTGTGCGGTGCATATGGCCGGCGGTAGTTTCGGGCATAGATGCGGTTGGACATCCGACTTTGCGTGCCTCAGGGGTCCACTGCGGGGGTATGTTCTATCCAACTGGGGTTGTTTAATATTAATAAATCAAAAAAATATTACAAAAGTATTTACAAATATACACCATGATACTTTTACCACATTACAAAATTTTTAAGGTGCCAACTACACCGCCAAAAAGGTTTTTGACTCAGGATTTTATTGGCCCACGATTTACCGAGATGCCATTGAATTGGGTAACCCGATTGTGACAATTTGTTAGCGTCAAGAAAATATTTCGCAACGTGATGAAATGCCTCATAAATTCCTTCCATGTTGCGAATATTGGAGTGTGGGGGGACATCGATTTCATGGGGCCAGTTTCCCACATCTTCACGAGGGAACAAATATATACTCGTGGCGGTCGACTATTTGTCAAAATGGGTTGAAGCGAAAGCGCTCCCCACCAACGACGCCCGAGTTGTTTGCAAATTTCTTAAATCTCTCTTCGCCCGATTCGGTGCCCCTCGTGCTATTATAAGTGATCGCGGAACCCATTTTTGCAATGACCAGTTTGCAAAGGTCATGCTTAAATATGGAGTTACTCACCGTCTCTCCACCGCGTATCACCCACAAACAAGTGGGCAAGTTGAGGTATCCAATCGTGGCTTGAAACGAATTCTTGAAAGGACCGTGGGCGAGAACCATGCATCTTGGTCGGATAAACTAGATGACGCACTTTGGGCCTTCTGTACCGCTTACAAAACACCCATCGGGTGTACCCCATACAAGCTCGTGTACGGAAAGGCATGTCATCTACCGATTGAGCTCGAGCACAAAGCCTACTAGGCCTTGAAGCATGCAAACTTTGACCTTGAGACCGCAGGTGATCACCGAAAAGTTCAACCTAATGAATTAAATGAACTTCGTGATCATGCCTATGAGAACTCTTTAATCTATAAAGAGAAAACAAAGAGGATCCATGACTCAAAGATCAAAAACCGCGTTTTCAACGTCGGAGATTAAGTCCTCCTCTTTAACTCTCGATTGAAGATGTTCTCGGGCAAGTTGAAATCCCGTTGGTCCAGACCATTCACCATTGCCCATGTCTTTCCATATGGCACCGTCGAGTTATCTCAAAACTCCGGGCCAAATTTCAAGGTGAACGGTCATCGAATTAAGCACTACTTTGGAGGGGATGTACCAAAATTGGTTGTCCCGGATCTCCAAACCTTCCTCAAGGACAAATTAATTCGGGGATTGGGTCAAGCTTAGTGACCCTAAACAAGCGCTTCGTGGAGGCACCACCATGTTATCCGTAGTAATATTATGTAGTAATGAATAAGTGTTTTTTGTTGTGAGGAGGCTTGCCTCTTTCCTTTCTTGTTTGCTTGTGTTTTTGTGTTGATTGTCCAGGATTGTCTGGATTTTGAAGCCTCTCGTGCTCGTGGTTTTGTCCTTCGATCACTCGAGTTTCAAATCCTCAGCTTCATTTTGGGAATCCAATATCCTATCTAATCGACTACGTTTATTTTAAGCATACTTAATAAACGGTTAGGATTTACGTAGAAACCTTTCTTAAAAACATTGAGGACATGTTAATTTTAGTATGGGGATCTTTCGATTTGATTGTGTCTGCAGTCGTTGTTTTCACGTAATCCCGTTTTTACCACCAAAATACCAAAAAAATGAAAAAATTTAAATTTTTTTCAAAAATAAAATAAGTGTTTTGTCACAATTTTGACTTTCCTGCTGGGTAGAATAAGAATAAATTTTGACTCGATCGAGCGTGTTGAGCTCTAGCTTGTTCCTTAACTTTTAGGCTAAAGTTTGTGAAATTCGCGAAGAACGAAAAATGATTGAGTTAATTATGAGTTGGATGCTAAACAAGGATTAGTTGGAAATCTTAAGAGCTCATGTATGTAATTTGTGGCTTTTTCTCCCATACGCTTCATTACCGGATTATATTATTACGTGCTATTTTGGTGATAACTTAAATCAACAATTTTTATGTAATATATAGCAAAAATTTTAGTCTTAGTTCAAATTTATACTTGAATTTTTCAAAAAGAAGTCTTCTCTATATAAAGTAATATATATATATATATATATATATATATATATATATATATATATATATATATATATATATATATATATATAATATATACATACATATATCTATATATATATATATATATATTATATATATATATATATATATATATATATATATATATATATATATATATATATATACATACATATATATACATATATATATACATATATATATACATATATATATATACATATATATATAATTATGAAAAATGATGAAAAATAAAAAATATAATAAATATAAACTGTGGGCTGATAAAAGTTTGATATACATATATATATATAATTATGAAAAATGATGAAAAATAAAAAAATATAATAAATATAAACTGTGGGCTGATAAAAGTTTGTTGTATCTTGCCGGCTCACAACCGATGTTGCAGCCTTCTAAAGAAAGCCCATAGTAAGAATAAAAATCCGAGACTGATAAAAGTTTGCTGCATCTTGCCGGCTCACAACCGATGTTGCAGCCTTCTAAAAGGTCGAGGGTTATCAATGTTATGTTTAAATGTTAAGTGTGAATTAATAAATGTAAGATCTCTTTTTGTTAAATTTAAATATGCTTTTGAACTTTGACTATTCTATTTTAAGTTTTTAAATAAGCTATGTGTATACGGGAAACCTAAGAGTTTTTGAAACCTAAGGTCCGTGAGTCCCGATACTAGTCTCTGTGGGGTGTCAAAAGCCTGGTCACTTAGCCGCAAGGTTGGGATGTGCCAAGACGAAAGTCGCTACATGGGATGATCTCGCCTTCAAACTCATTATTCTCAGGTGGAACGTGAAACATAGAATTTTGCAAAACGTTGATCCATGGTTGAAATTCAAAATAGCACATACACCTAAGATATAATAATTGTCGGGAGTGAAAAGTTCACAAGTTGCAAATATGAGTAGTGTTAGCATCTTAACTGATATTTAACGGTGATTTCGTTTTAAGCTTGGTTTGGAGCGAGTGAAAAGTCGGGGACGATGAATTTATCCTTTTTTGGGGCATTCTCGGATCGAAATGCATCTTGTTCTATGATCCCTAAAGGTTATGAAAATAACGAAAGTCAAATTAGTTAGTTGCTAAAATAAAAATAATAAAAAATGAGAAAAATACAAAAATATGTGTAGGAATAAGTGTATACATTTAAAAATGGTAAAAATGGGGCTTTTCTAAACTCTTGATTCTTTAATTCCCCTCGATGAACACTTAGCTACTTTTTGAGGTAATTAGTCGAGGGGGATCGAGATTCTTAGTTTTCTAAGTGCTTACTTATAGCATTGCGTGAGGACACGACAATATCTTAGTATGGGGGATTTTGGTATGTGTTTAATTACACATACCTTTGACCACTAAAATCGGACTTAAATGACTAAAAACGTACCAAAAATACATTGTATTTGTATGTTTTGCTTTGTTTATGCAGGTAATGGAATCCAAGAATAAGGACAAAAATAGAAGCTAATGATGACAAAAACGAGCACGAGAGCGGAAAGGGGGGGGACCGTGAGAAGTCAAAAAAGACAAAGTCAAAGTCAACAGAAAGTTAAAAAGGTCAAAGTAACCCCGGGATGATGGCAGTTGGAATGAGCAATCAAAAACTGAACCAAAAACCTAAACTGCCAAAGTTGGCCATCCCGTTCCCACCCTAGTGGGCCAGGACAGTCCGCTTAGACTTTATTCACTTTAATTTAATAAATGCCTCAAAACCCTTTATTTTCCTACCCGACCCAACACTAGCCTAACATCAACCTTTATAACATCCCTGTTAACAATCACGTTATCCCTTACCCTTTATGACACCCTCGTTAGTCCTTTAAGGACTAACGGTGCAAAATTATCCCAAACTTCAAGGGCCAAATATGAAAGAAACAAGGACTATCTTTTCAACACACTTATACACCTTGAGGGTCCTTTCTTGCCATTTCCCAAACTTTAAATTGGGGGCGGGAAACCCTGTAACGTCATCTTTTAGTGGCTGTCTCCCACAACCCGCCAATTTATACAAACCAAATCAATCCCCTTTCTTCTCCCCTATGTCGACCAATACCTTTGCCAACCTTATCCCAGCCAAATGCCATGTTGGCAATCTCCAATCACCTTATTCTTCTATGAAAGAAGAGAAAGAATAGATGGAAAAGATCATTGAGCTTGGGGACTACTCAAAATGGAGGGCTAAGATTGATTTAAGACTTACCTCACGCAAGAAGCACATCTATGAACCATCTCAGCAAAGAAGCACAAGACCTAGAATAATCTTAAGCTTAGTATAAATAGGTCTCTTTGTAAGCAAATGGGAGAGTTTTTTTTAGCTTATATTTTAAAGTTTTCTAGTTTATTGTAATCTTTATTAAGCCTTGTACTGATTTATAAAGTTTAATGAAAAATTGAGTTTTTATGTTATAATCATGTTTCTAAGTTAAGGTTTATTATGTTTTAAAACTGTTTCACAAGCTCACAAAAGCTCTATTTACAACTTTCTTAAGCTGTTAACTTTAACATTATAAGTTTTTCCATAACTTATAAAGCTTAAGTCCTATTTCACCAAAAATCACTCAAAAAGCTCAAATGGATGATAAGCTTACAATGGAAGAGCTTATGGGTTTTACTAGCTTTTTTCTAACAAGCTAGAGCTTGTATGAAATCTCTTAGTGCACTTGTTTGCCTGTTTAAGCAAGGGCTTTTGTAAAGTTTCATTTTTTTATTTCTTAGCTTATCTACTGTAGAATTGCTTATTTGTGCTTATTGCCTGCTTATCTTTGCTTATTTATGCTTATTTGTGATGTTTAATGCTTATTATGCTTGTCTTGTAGTTTGTAGTTGTTTGCAAGTTTTTATTAAAATCTGTCTAAAAATAGCTTAAAACTTGCATAATCTGTTTCAGCTTATTTGAGTGCTTATTTGTTATTAAGATTTGCTTAATATTGCTTGTTTTACTTATTTAACATCTGGTCTTTTGAATGTGTGCTTTAAATAAGCATTAATCTCTTTAAAAAAGCTAAAACAGTTTTTAAAGGGGTGTTTGGTTTAACCTGTTTTATGGGTCAAAATAGCAATTTGACATTTAAGTCAGTTTAGTTTAGCTTAAATTAGTCCAAAGATTTAGTTTGTTTAAGTTTTTAAGTGTTAAATCTCATTTTCAAGGTTTTAAGAGTGCATTGTTTGAAACTGTTAGGTGATAGCTTATTTTAGTTGCTTATTTGATTGTGCTTTTGCTTATTGTTGTTTTTGTGTTGTTTTTGTGTTTATGCATGTGTTAGAAGAGGTTAGAAACCAAAGCAAATAGCCTGCATTGTTTGCTTTGTGTTTTACCAAAACTGTCAAAAAGTGCTAAGTGGTGAAAATTTTGAGAAATGGCTTTTTCATTTGCTTATTGTTGCTTATCCTGAATTTCAAACTCCCTTTTGATTGATGATATAAGTTCTTTGAGGTCTAAGCTTAATCTGTTTGTAGGTTAAAAGTCCATAAGGATCTGTTTGTTTGCTTATTTTTAAGCTCAAAATTGGTGTTTTGTGAAGATTACAAAAAGTTGCAAAAATTTGTCTAAGTGTTGAATCAGTGTGAGATAGCTTTTTCATGAAGCTTTTTAAGTGCTTATTTGAATTTCAAAATGCTTTTTCATTGTTGCTTATTGTAGCTTTTTGGCCATTCTTCTTAGTGGTATAAGCCACTAAGCCATAAGGATCCTTTTGCTAGCTTATTTTTAAGCTAGAAAAGTCCCTCTTGGCCTTTTGGCTTAACAGTTTTGGCCAAAAAGCTATTTGCTTATTTAGGCTTATTAGCTTATTGCTTTTGCTTATTCTAGGTTTAGTTTAGCTTATTAGGTTAGATTAAGCCCATTTTAGCTTATTCTCTTTAGTTTAGAGCTTATTTGCTTATTAGCTTAAAATTTCTAAGTTTTATAGCTTTTTGATTAAAATGCCATTCTAGCTTATTGTAGTTGCTTATTTTTGTTCCTAAGTGCTTTTTAGATATGCCCTTTTATCTGTCTTAGCTTATTTTAAGTTTTTATTAGCTTATTAGTGCTTAATTTGCCAAACAGTTAGCATATTATGGCTTAGTAGTGTTTAGCTTATTCTGTCACTTTTAACAGCTTATTTCGTGCTTATTTTTGGTTTATAAAAAAAGTTGTTTTGTAAAAGTTGCTTATTTGTAATCCCTCTAAAAAGTTGTAAAATGGAATTTGCAAAAACATTTGGGAGTAGGGGAAGCCCTGGGTGAGCAAGGCTTGAACCTGGGACCTCAACCCAACAACCAAACATTTTATACACACACACTCTACCAACTCGCCCTTGGGTCTTTTTCGGTATATGTTTGCAAAATCTATTCTGTATAGTAGTTTTAGGCCTTTTAGCTTATTAGCCATTTTTAGTTTATTTCACAGCTTATTTGATAAGCTGTTTTTCCCAACTTATTTTTATTAGATTCTACATTGTTCAAGCTACTTTTGCTATTTTTTTAGATTTTTATTAAATAGTTTATTATTTTTAAACATTTAATTTCATTTAAATTGTTTTTAATTCATAAAAAATTATAAAAAAGTCAAAAAAATATAATTCTTTTTTAGAAAATTTTCTTTTAACATTTGGAACCTAGGAAGATTAGATTTGCTTTCGTAGGGTCAAAATTGCAAAATTTGGATTTTTAAAGAACGGGATTGAATCCCGTTCATGTTTTTAGTGTTTTTAAGCTTTAATATTTTCCGTTTTTGGTCTAGTTTTATTTGTCCTAGCATTTTAGTCAATTAAGACTTATAAAAACCAAAAAGATCATTTTAGGACTTAATTGTGATAATTTAGGGTTTTTAGGTCGCGTTTTAGGATTCCCGATTCGCGTTTTTAGTTAAGATTTGTTTTTCCTTAATTGTTTTTAAGTTTTTGCCTTAATTTTCCTGTAGTTTTAGATAACCAATCATAATCTTGTTCCATTCAAGCATCGATTCTCAAAACGTATCTCGACTTTCAATTGCATTTCTCGTTGGGGATAACGACCCGGGAATCATACTTCCGGTTTACTACTTTGAGAGATTTTTGATTCTTATCCCTTATATTATATATTTATAAGTATATTTTATATATGTATTTATATATTTATATTTATATTTTAAAGGGTATAATCAATATCAATCAGGCTCAAACGCCGTAAGGATCAAATCCAATAGGTTTAAAGCCAATTAGGCTCAAATCCATTACGATTATTCATATAAACAACATTTACTATACGTAGATTTTCCTTTCTAAACTAACTCATGAGAAAAGGTGCATACGGGTCAAACAAACATGACATAAAAAATAGTCAGGTCCAATTATGCTTTTAATGAGGCTTCAAGTCTTACTAAGAATATAGACGCAACTCTCATTCTAAGAAACAACCCACCATTGCTATGAGTAAAGTAGTTGGAAGATAGCCGATCTAAGTACTCGTTAAAACATGAAATAGAAATCAAAACATAAGTACTTATTCGCAATATAAGTTGAAACAAACTTTCAAATACAAACAGCACCTAAGGATTTACTTCAGGATAAGTCATATCACAAACTGGACATATCTAGGAAACAACAAAAGGTGCCAAAAACTTGGTTACACAACCTAGAAACCCCATGTCAATATATGGAACATAAAGATAAGTTATTACCTGTAATAACTCTATCTTTATACTTATACTTGGTTGATCACCAAGTATAACACACATACAAGACTATGTGTTAACCACCTGGTGCGCATACCATGTTTTACCCCTCCGAAATACTTGCAACACTAGGTAATACATGTCACACATGCAATACTAGGTTTCACTTACCTGGTACACCATGATATAATAACTCAAAAAACATTAGGTCATTATCAAAACACATTTTGATAAGCTAACAAGATCTGATAACTAATACAATTGTATTCGTATATGAAAATCATGTATACTGAACAACCACTTAAAAATTGTTAAGGCTTAGCCTGATACGTAAAGTGCCCATAAGCCTACATTGACTATTACGCAGCGATTGCTACCACAATACTAGGAATGAACGATCCATGCACACCAATCAACTATGACTTGTTCAATAAGCATTAGTCTAACATACCATAATCCATTCGTTATGTTGCACTAGATTGGGGGACTTACCGCATGTGTACATATTAACCCAGTCATCTTTGGTCCGATAACACATACACTTAAAAAAACCAGTCCAAGCCCATGATTCCTAGGCTGCACAAAAGCCGTCAACAAAATGGAACATTCCCAAGGCATATTAAATGCATGGTACAACCCTTCTTCCATGTACGTCTATACCACCATACGACCATGTCTTAACTTAGAATTACTATAAGGTCTTTGCATGACGTTCACATCAAATCAATACCTATATTATCTTCAAGAGGAAAAGTTAACTCATGTTATTGATTTCGATTCACTTGCAGTACATGACTCACACATGACAAAGATATGTGGATGTATCGTCAAGGAGGAGGAAAACCTAAATTATGCACACGTTTGGCACACTATGATACATGCATCATACTATACTATACTCGAGGGCTTGATGACGTACGTATATTGCACTATATACATTAGGTCCCTAGGTTCAGATATAACTACATTAGCCCATTAGTCAAATAAAGGCCCAATGGCCCAAATAAAAGACAAGCCCACATGCCCCCATCTCCTCATCTCTTCCCTTAGTTCCTTCTTATATATACTAGATGATATGAGGAATTAGGGTAACCTGGAACAAGCTAACATGGCCTCCTTCACCTATTCACATATGGAGGCCACCTTCATCCTCCAATCTTTAACCATCATACAATGTACACTAGACATGTCTAGTTGCTTACCCTGACTTATAGGAAATTATCATTTTTCTCCAATGTAGGTCCTTACCGTTCGATATGTGGAAATTGAACAGACATCACTTACATAATTCGCTTTACAATACCTTTACGTAAACAAATATCCAAAAATCAACTACTTTCTGGGCACTTCTGGTGACGACGTCAGGGATGCTGATTATAATTTGAAACTTTTGTCTTTTTCTTCCAAACATCATCCAAATGAGCCAAAACCTATACATTTTTAGGAAATGCATATTCTAAGACCTAAAAATTAAATAGGAAGGATTTTAAGCAAGAATAGAGATAACATGACATAAAATGCACGAAATAGTAGGTTAAATGACCACTAAAATGCTTACCAATTTGGAGCTCATTAAAATATCCCTACACTTCATATTTGGTTGTCCTAAAAAAAATAAGCTTTTTAACTTAGACAAAATTCAAGGATGTGTATAATTTATATATTTAAATAAAAAATATATGGTATAAGTAAATGGTGTATGATTCCTATGAATTGTGGATAATGAGCAAGTGAAAGTGAATAAGGTTATGTGACGCTTATGTACCAACAACTAATGAGGTTTTAGTAAGTCAACACCATAGCTACTCTAATTTGTGTTTTCTAACTCATATCTTTATAGAAAAAAAATTATTTATAGTTTGTCAAATAATTATTTTGTATGTTCGTGTCTTGCAAATGCAACATCTAAATAACCAAATGCTAAATTCTAATTTTTTCGGCTGGAGAGAGATATTTGGTATAATTTGTTCATATGGAAAATTTAAATATAAAATATATATGGTAGTAGATGCAAATATCAAACTACGACAAAAGACATATTTGTAAAATAAATAAAAAACAAACCAGTTAGAGCTACTACACAAACAACTAAAATATACAAATCCAAATAAACCTTTAACAAAACAAAGCAATTTATTAAAAGACATCAACAAGCCATGAGTAAAAATAACAAATTCTAGCAACATCTCACAGAGTGGGTTGAGCGCTTTTGATGACCTTAGAGTCAAAAAAGCATTTATAAGTTTCATGTTCAATTTTCAACTGCAATTTTATCTTAACTGAAAAAGTGAATAGTCTTAATTTGTTTTCTTCTTCAAGTGTGTAATTTTTTTAATTTAAATCAATGAAGTGAACCTTTAAAAATCTTGGATGAGATTGCTTGATGTGGGCTGAAAGTGGCAAAGCCATCACAAATCTCTTTAATAAATATGTTAAGATAAAAGCATATCACACGATTTCATTAAACCTGCATTGTCATCGGCCATCCAAAAGTAAAAAACTCACACGTGATAGTAACCCCATAACTCGGATCACGCGTAAGAAAAGGCCTGCTTACACACCTCTCGCATGTTACATAACTTATTTAACTTTACCCGAATAAATCTGTAGAACCGAGTGATTCACAAATCTACTTTTTAATGAGAACAAATAGTAGATAGATAGATAGAGAGAGAGAGAGACCACGATATATACTGGTTCGGGAAAGGGGGTATAGTCCTTCCGTACGTCCAGTTGAGAATCCACGAAACCTATACTATTCTAGTATAATCCTTAGGTGGACTACAAACCGTATTACAATTTAACTCCACTGATATGCACAAAGATCGATGCTCACAAAGAAGAGTCACTACCTACCGTATTCAGCCCTCAAAATTCCCCCCTAAGTACCCATGATTTGACTTAACCTATAACCACAAAGACTTCCCCTTGGAAGCTTAATAATCCCCTACTAGATCCCAAATGATCTAGGCTTGATCCCACAGATACAAGACTTCCCTTACAACTCGATTGATTGAATGAAAGATAGTAGAAACAAGTCCTAACCTAACCTAGAGACTCGATTCTAAAGAAAGGGTATGATAAAGAAGACCCTCGACAAAACACACAAGTATGGATTAGGTACTTGTGTGGCTCTTTTGCGTAGACGTGTTCACTTCAATAGAAAGATGAGATGAGAAGTTTGGAACACTTAGATATTAGACTTAGAGGATAGGAGAAGAGAAAAGAGAGGAAAGAATGTTTGTAAGAGGTAAAGAATACAAAGGCCAAGGGTGGGTATTTATAGGCCAAGAGTCCCAAATTTTAGGAAAACTATTCGCATATGACGCCCTGCTCACACGTCAGCGCGCCAGATTCTCAAGATTGTTTTCTTCAGGACTTTGGCGTTTTAAATACCCGCACTTGTTAAACCCTTGATTGTACTTCATGCTATGACCTTTCAATCATTCTTATACTCAAGGTCAACCAACTCAAACAGCCATTTGATAAAAACGTTTGTGAAGTACTTAAAAGACTTTTGTTTTTCTAATATCGAAAAGAGAGAAAAAAACAATCGGAAAAGGGTATTTTAGGTATTCCTCAAATGTAACTAGCTTAGTTAGGATCCAACCAAGGTTTAAGAAGCTAGTTAGGGTATAAGAGAATATTCCAAGAGTTTTCTTAACTTGGAGAGAAAGGGTGGATGTTATAGGGGAAGATTTAAAATTTTAATTTCAAATGTATTAGGCACATATTGGATAAGAGGAAGAGATAAGGATAGGGTGTATATGAGTTGGCATGATGTGATGGTGATGGGATGGAAAGGAGCCTCTTGATCTTGTTTGAAATGGAGGGTTGAGATGAGATGGTGAAGAGGTAAGTTGGATAGGTGAAGTGGCAAGATCAAGGGTGGATAAAGAAGTGTGTTTGTTTAGAGAGTGAATTGTGTTTGTTTGTAAAGGGAAGTGTGTTTGTTTTCCATTTGAGTTTCAATCCAAGGGAGGAGAAGAAAGTGAGGTAAGTTGGATTGATGAAGTGGTGTAATCAATCGCTAAGATGATAGAGTGTGTGTGTGTGTGTGTGTGTGTGTGTGTGTGTGTGTGTGTGTGTGTGTGTGTGTGTGTGTGTGAGAGAGAGAGAGAGAGAGAGAGAGAGAGAGATTTAAATGGCTTTGTGAGAAAGAAGGTGAATAGTAGATATGTGGTAGAGAATTTTTTGATGTGATATGGAGGAACCTTGATATGTGTGAAAACACATATCCGTTTTATATCAAAAATAGCCCATAAAAGACCAAAACTGTACATTAAATGCTTGTATATCACTTGTGTTGTCTTTTTGATTGTGTAGGAATGGATAACGCAATAATCACAAGAAAACGGTTAAAATCGGGCAAACACGAACACGGGAATGGAAGAGCACACAAAAATCCGGGAGAATGCTATCAAAGTCAAGAATGGTCAACTTCAGT